>MU766419.1:31970-42151 GCA_026770625.1 Nicotiana glauca
ATAACAACAGAGAATATCAATTAAAACAGGGAAGTGGGATGCTCGGGGGAGATACAGTGAAAACAGATCAGCGGATATAACAACGAAACTATCGCAATACCTTAACGTATATATAAGTGGACGGCGCGCCACATGATCCTATTTATTAGTTTCTAAGTGGACGGTGTGCCACACGATCCCATTTATTAGTTTCTAAGAAGAAGGCGTGCCACACGATCCCAAAATATATATGTAATAGTGGTCGGCGCGCCACACGATCCCATTTCATAACTCACAAGAGGACGGCGTGCCACACGATCCCATATCATAATGAATAGCACAAATAATCTCTCTAAAAGAGGTCCCATTAGGGAAATTCAAAAACATAACGAATAAACCCGCCAAGGGTACAACTAACAGCACAAATATCCCGGCAAGGGAGCAACAACAATAATAAACTACGTGTCCCGGCAAGGGAAGAGTCACCACACTTTCTCTGTTAATCACTTCTTTCCCAATTGTCAAATTCTAGTTCAAATCGATACTCCAATAATATACCAATCGAAATTCTTCCTCAAACGTTCACAAAATATGAAACTGAGCAATTATACAAGAGAGATATTTCACAAAGTCCTGTTCAAACACATCTAAGACCCACGGTCATGCTAGACTCCGGTGTATAGATAACCGTCACCATGCCTATACACCGTACGCATCATTTAGAAATTAGCAAATAATATCCTAATCCTATTCCCTCTAACCAAAGTTAGAACAAACACTTACCTTGGTCCAAGAATAGCAACCAACTCTCCAATACCGCCTTTTCTCTACAATCCAACTCCGAAACAATGGTATCTAGACATAATCAAGTCAATAGTATCAAAACTGCATCCCATAGCCTAGAAATGAAGTCCCTAGCATTCTTCCAAAAATACCAAAATCCAACCCCGGGCCCACATGGTCCAAACTCGAGGCTCGGACCAAAATCCGTTCACCCATAACCCCACGAGTCCAAATATATAATTTGTTTTAAGATTCGACCTCAAATTGAGGTTGAATCACCCAAAATTTCCAAAGCCCTAGTTCTACCCAAAACCCCCACTTTCTACCTTGAATTCATGATTCAGGGCTAGGAAATTAGTAATTAGTGGAAGAAATTAAGAGGGGATGAAGTTATGAACACTTACCCAAGAAGCTATGGAGGAAGGGGAGCTTGAATTTTGCCTATGGGGTGTTGGAGAAAGGAGTCCATGTGAAATAATGGCAAAATCCCGAAATGGGTTTTGTTTTTAAGCTTTAAAAATTTGCTGGGCAAAAATGTCCTTCGCGTTCGCGGGGAAAGGGCCGCGTTCGCGAAGGGTAAGCTGGGGTCTGCATCGCGATCGCGTGGGAGGAAACGCGAACGCGTAGAAAAAAAAAGGCTGGGGTCCTAAGTTTACTCTACGCGAACGCGTAGGTACATACGCCGAACGCGATGAAGGGTGGGCTAATACTATGCGAACGCGAGGACAAGTTCGCGAACGCAATGAAGGAATTACTGGGGTCCTGAAATTGGCTTATGCATTCGCGAGGTTCAAGACGCGAACGCGAAGGGGGAAGAAGCAGAGCTACGCGAACGCGAGGGACTAATGCAAACACGATGAAGAAAATCCCTGTGTAAAAATTGCAGAAAATCTGCTAACTCCCTAAGTCCAAAACCACCCCAAACACCTCCAAAAACACCCCCGAGCCCTCGGGGCTCCTAACCAATCACACACACTAACTCAACAACATCCTACGAACTTACTCGAGCGATCAAATAGCCAAAACAACATCAAAATCAATGAATCAAGCCTCAAAACTCATGATTTTTCTAAACTTCATAAACTTTCAAACTTGGAACTCATAGTCCGAAACACGTCAAACGACGTCCGATTTCAACCAAACTTCACAGAAAGTGCTTAAACAATATATACGACTTGTACCGGGCATCGGAACCAAAATACGAGCCCAATACCATGGTCTTTTAATCAATTTTCATTTCCATTTTCCTTAATAATTTTAGAAAAACAATTTCTTTCAAAAATTCACTTCTCGGGCTCGGGACCTCGGATTTCGATTCCGGGAATACGCCCGAGTCCCATATTTTTCTACGGACCATCCGAAACCGTCACATCACGGGTCCGGGTCTGTTTACCTAAAATGTTAACCGAAGTCAATTTTAACAATATTAATATCAAAATTCTTCAAATTTTTTCACAGATTTCACATATTTCAACATAAAAGCTTTCCGGCTATGTGCCCGGCCTGCGCACGCAAATCGAGGCAACTATAAGTGAGGTTTTCAAGGCAGCGGAAGTGCAAAAAAAGGGAGAAATCCGGTAATGACCCTTTGGGTCGTCACAATGTAATTTTTGCTTTTTGGCACAAGAAATTCAAGAATATAGGCGCTCTCATCCTCACTCTTTAACCCCTTCATTGGCTCAAATGGCTCGATTACTATCTTACTATCTAAACACAATGTGAAAAAATGATTGGAATGAGGTCTAATGCGCTCTAACTCATAAACTTTACTACTATTTGCATCCCCATATTTACACGCACTCAAGTTTCCCAAAGTAATGTTATCTACTCCATCACATGACTCTAGAGCACTCTTCTCAATATTGACATCCTCAAGAAAAACAGGGTCTAGTGATTAGTATTCTCGTTTTAGCTCCTCAATTTGGTCTAGAAGATTTTTTTCAGCTTCACACAACTTATTATTAAATTGTTGGGCGTTACACGCATCAACCTTTGCATTCAAATCTGCATCTAAGTTATGTACAATCAAGCTAAAAATTAATTTTATGTGCAAGCTCATCTCTCTCCTTAGACCAATCATTTACCAACATTGTTAGAAGACAAGTAGTTGCTCATATTTCCTTAATCGTGAATATTCTTCCCAATACCAACCCTTATTCCCATATTCAAATTTAGACCTCCAGGGGTTCAGGTCTTGACAAGCCCAAAAAGATGAGCCATAAAAGTCTTTTGTCAACCAAGCGTCTTCATCAATAACCTTATCTCTAAATATTTTATGCCTAGATATCATGTTGAGAGAACTAGAAACACGCTAAAAGAAAAATCAAATAGTTATAAAAATAAAAATATTCACAAAAAGAGAAGGAAAAAAATCAAAACTTGTAAAGATAAAAGTAAAAGTCTAATATAGAAAAATAGTTAATTTCTAAGTCCCCTGCAACGGCGCAAAAAACTTGTTGCGACCAAACGCACACGCAAGCGTACGCGGTCGTCAAGTAATAAACTGACTAAAGTCGGATGTTGATCCCACGAGGACTTGTGATTAACTATTAACTAAATTAGACTCTCCTAATTATCTAAACAAGAATTAAACCTAGAAGTATTTGATATCAATGTAATGAAAACAATCTAAGGTTATGGGCTATCTAACATTCCTATTGTATCCTTCACTTGAATTGACTAACTAATTTATCTAGTTTATTGGTTGACAGGGTTAATATTGCTCATAAGAATCTGTCGAGTTCTTACTCGCCTATTCAAGCTAACCTAACGCCTATATGTCTATGGAGTTAGAATCAACAAGAACGCATTTATAATTCCTGTAAATCAACCGAGCAAGACAATTAGGTATATGTCTATCCTAACCGCGAATCCGTTTCCCGAGCCCAGGTTCAAGAACTTGCTCTACTCAATCCTATATACAATCTAGAATTTCCACTTTCGAGTTCAATTCGAGATTCGTAGATAGTATTCAATTGGTGATCAAGCAATCAAATAATTAAGTGCAGGATTGAATAAATAAACCAATACGATAAACTAAGAAATCAAAATCAATATCAGAATAACAATAGTCATGAAAGAACCACAACCCTAGAACGTGGAGTTTAGCTCCATATAGACATGGTAGCAAAACAACAAATCATACAAAGAAGCATAAAAAGACTAAGTTTGGGGAAGAAAAGATGAAACCCGGCCTCCATGGCGGCTCTGTGCTTGTGTTTTCCTCTCAAAAACGTCCTCCCCCTTTCTTGGCCGTCTCTCTTGGTTTAATATAGGGTTTAGGGCTTAAAATTACGTGCTTTACACTTTGGTCCCTGAAATTTACGCGTCCTGCCGCGGTCCCACCGCGGTTACGCCGGGACCGCGGCCAAATAAGTCCTCTGAATCTGCAGCTCTGCTCTGCCGCGGTCTTACCGTAACTGCAATGTTTCGCCCTGTTCCGTTTGGAATTCGAAAAAATGTAAAACTTAAAAGTTGTAGCCTTTTGAGTTATCTTTCCAACCATATATTGTGTAGCCCAAATGGAGTTATGAGAAAAATGTTATGTCTATTTTACTAAACAGTACACAATATGCCTCTTCGAGTCTTCGTTTTATTGTTTTATCATCCGTTGATCCCCGAATACGATCCCGGCTAAATTCCTTGGGCTTTTACTCAGAATTCAAAGCTCCAAATCACTTAAATTCTTTTTATAACATCTATATAGCTCGGAATCACTCCTACAAGGCATAAAACACACCGTTAGTGCAAAACGCTAGCGATTAAAGCATAAACTCAACTAAAGTGCAGTAAATTGGAGTGTAATAATCGACTAAAATACGTAAGTATAGCCTATCATCAAATACATGAAATACTACTGTACTCTTAGAGATGACACCAATAGCAACACAACTAATTTGGAAATAAATTTCACTAAAGTGTTTATGAATCACCTCCTTCTTGATAGTTTGTAACGTGAACTTGCCTTCTAGATCATTTAAGAAATTAATTTAGACGTTGGGTATACTTACATATAACACCAAGCTTTCTCAATTGGATACACAAGCAACATCATAAGTTTATAGGCTTGTTGAAAGGTTGGTTAAATATTTAAACAAGATAGTAACTGCGTATATGAAGACTTAAACCTATTCTATAGCAGTTGTACTTACCAGAAAGATTGAAAATATGAACATGATAGGCGGGCAAGAACTCACATAAGAAGATTGAGATTAGAATACCTTTTAGTATGGATTTTGATGAGTTGAAGATTTAAAAATCAAGAATGTTTTGAGATATTAAGTGATCCTTTTCGGGTTGCCACATCTGTGAGAAATTTATAGTAGTTAGACATGTGTTTAAAACTTTTAAGATTCAAGTTAAGAGAAGGAAACCCTAGCTAACCAAGTTGTACTTGATATGGTTGACTCTAATGTACAGATAGATATGGATTAATTATCTTCTTACCATGCTACCTCGATTACTATAGAAAGACTATTAGGTTTGGTGAACTTTAAAAGCTGGTTTTGTCCAAAAAGGGGATTGTAGGTTTTAGATACGAGCAAATTATATATTCTGAAGACTTAACGGCTATAGAAGAAAGGTTGTTTAGATCTCGTAGATACGGTAAGAGGCACAAGAGAAGAAACACTTAGTTTGAGAAGAAAAAAAAAGAAGTATCATAATGAGAGATTCTCTAATGTATTCCTAAGGATTTACTAGGACTACCTCCAATATGAGAAATAGATTTCGGTATTGAGCTGACACCTGATGTACAAACTATATCATATGGAACTAACGCAGTCGAGAGGGCTAAGTGAACAATTGCAAAACCTATTGAATAAGAGTTTTATCATACCAAGTGTTTCACTATGGGGAGGACCAATATTATTGGAAAAAAAAAGGGGGGGGGGGAGAAATAAGTCCGTAAGGATGTAAATCGACTACATAAAATTGACTAAGATAACAATATGCAATATGTACTCATTGTCTCGTATAGATGACTTGTTTGATTAGCTACAAGGATCCTCCCACTTTTAAAAGATTGATCTTTTGTCTGGTTATCATCAACTTAGAATATGAAAGGAAGATATTTTGATGTAAGCCTCTAGAACTCAGTACAAACATTATGAGTTACTTGTGATGCCTTTCGGACTGGCCAATTCTCTAGCCGCATTTATAGATATAATTAATATGGTGTTCAAGTTGTTTCTGAAAGAAAAAAAAATATCATGGTATTTATTTATGATATTTAGTATATTCTTGTAGCTAGAAAGAACACGAAGAATTAATTGGAAAAAATGTGTTATAGATACTGTCGAAAAATTAGCTTTTTACCAAGTTTTTAAAGTGTGACCTTTAGCTACACTCGGTGGTATTCATAGGACACATGATATCTAAGAATAAAAAGATGGTAGATTCTGAGAAGATAGAAGCACTTCCTAAATGGCCAAGACTCATTTCTCCTAAAGAGATTAATTTTTTTATTTGGCTTGACAGGCTACTACAAGTATTATTTGTATAGGATTCCTCTATAATCGTACCACTACTCACCAAGTTAACATACAAAGTCACCAAATTCCAGTGAATGTAGGAATGTAAGACGAGATTCCAAAAGCCCAAGGCATATTTGACAATCATACCCGTGTTATCCTTATTCCAATAGGCTCTAGAGGATTCACGATGTTCTGTGATACTTCGAGGCTAAGATTAGGATATTTTCTCATGCAGAATAGTTCTGTAATAGCTTATGCTTCAATAAAGTTGAAGAAGCGCAAGTTAGATGATGCCACTCATGAGTCGGAGACGGACACAATGGTATTTCCATTTAAGATTTAGAGACGCTATTCATACGAAGAAACCTATGAGATTTATACCTAGCACAAGGGCTTAAAGTACATTTAAAACCAAGAGAGATATAAATATTTAGTAATGCTAATGGAGGGAACTACTGAAGATATAGTTGTATTGTTTTGTATTGTTCGGGAAAGATAAATATTATAGCTTATGCCAAAAAAAATCATGGGTGATTTTGCGCATTTAGCTTCTATAGAGATACTTTTGGACAAAGATATGCATAGAATAGAGGGTACACGTATTAGATTCGATGTGGAAAAAAAATCAAAGATATTATGGACTATTGGTCAAGCTCGATGTAGAGTGTATAAAAGCTAGCCAATAAAAGGATGAACAATTGTTTAATTTTCGAGATTAGTTTCTAGCTGGTAAAAGCAAGGATATGACTGTTAGTAATGAGGGTATTCTACGACTAGGTTATTAATGTGTAGCAAACATATATGTGTTGAGACAAGTTATTTGTAATGGAGCTTACAACTCTAGATACACTGTATATCTCAGGTCTATAAGATGCATCATGACTTAAAAAAAATATTCATTGGTTGGAAAAGAAAGAAGAAAAAAAAAATCGTTAACTTTGTTTCTAACTATTTGACATGTCAGTATGTTAAGGCAAGCACTTGTGACTCACAGGCCCATTAAAACAACTCAAGATTCTGAAGTGGAAATACAATAGAACAATATATTATATGACTAAATTGCTCAAACTGTTAGAGGTATGATTATATGTGATTAAGTTGTAAATTGGCTTAACAAGTAGGCACGTTTGTTGCTAGTCAAACCTCTTATAGTGAGGTAAAATATGCATAGAATACATGAACAGAAAATTATCTGACTTAATAGAGCTCTATTATCCATCGGTTCTAATAGAGGATTGCATTCACTTTACAATTTGAAAACCTTTTCAAGAAATACTAGTTACGCGAGTAGATCTTAGTACTAGTTTTATCGAACGCAAATGCAAAGTTCGAATGTGCTATATAGATCTTGGAAGATATGTTGAGAGCTTGGATTCTTGAATATGGAGGTAGCTGGGATGTCTATCTATCTTTAGCTGGATTTTCCTACTATAATAACTTTCAGTCCAGCATTCAGATGGCACCATACGAGGCATTGTATGGTAAGAGATGTTGTTCTCCTATCGATAATTTGAAGCTGATGAGACTAACTTATGGGGACCTGGCTTGTACGAAAAGCTATTGACAAGGTCGAATTGATCAGGCAAAAAAAAAATTTGCTCACAACTAAAAACAGACAAAAGTTTTAGTTGGTAAAAGGAAAAAGGACTGGGAATTTTTAGTTAGAGATCGCGTTTTATCATGTATCTCTCCCGTGAAAGGTGTAGTGTGATTTGAAAAAAAGAAGAAGGGAAATTAAGTCTTAGATTTTATAAGACCGTGCAAGATAGTTGAACGAGTAGGAGCTGTAGCTTATCGTTTGCCATTTCCTTCTGCGTTCTATTTTACTCATCCAGTATTTCATGGATCTATGCTATAAAAATATATATCGGACTTCTCTCAAGTGCTTGAAACACCGACTGTAAGACTTGATAAGAAGTTAACTTACGAGAAGGAGCTGATAGCTATTGTTGATAGGCAAGTAAGGAAGCTACGGTCAAAAGAAACTGAGTTTGTGAAAGTCTTATGGCGAAATCATACAGTTGAAGAAGCTACTTGAGAAATAGAGGATACTATGCGAGTCAAGTACCCCCATTTGTTTCAGTCTACAGGTCCGTACTTGAGTTAAATTCGGAAATCGAATTTTATAAGGTGGGGAGGATGTAATATCCCATAAATTTCAAACAAGGACAAATTGGTCATTTTACAATTGAAAAAAAAACAAAAAAAAAAAGATAACGATTTAATAGAAAAGGCCGAAGCCCATTCTGTGGCAAAAATCAAAAAGGACAAAAGGGAAAAGGGGGAAGGGGAAAAAGGGAAAAAGGATTTTCTGTTTTAAAACCCTAACAAAAGCTACAAGGAATCGGCAAAAAATAACAAACCACAGAAGAAAGAAAGAAAAGAGAAAAGAGGGAGGAAGAAGTTGGCGTAGTACGTTGGAACCATAGCTATAACTGTTGAGAATCTTAAGCACAAATTGTGTCTTACGGGTATTTCTTAAACTTTTTCTTCTAGTAGATTTTAATTTTGACTCTCACGATTGGAAGATTCTATAGAGTAATAAAAATTACTCTAGTTCATTCACACAATTGAGAATTTTCTTCCTAAAGAATTAATAGAACTTTGTGAAATTGGGTCAATAAATTATATGAATAGGTTGGAGTTGATAAATTAGTAATTACTCATATGTCGGTAAATATAGTTCGGCGAATTAAGAGACAAATATGAAACCTCGAGGGTTGGGTATTCTAAATTAGCTATGAATTAGCCTAAACAAGAAAGTTAACATGAGATCGATATTATGTAATTATAGATTGATTGGAGGAAGTTGTACAAATTGCTCGAGGTGAAGCATTTGGTATTTCGGCACGAGTACTGTGAGTAGTAATCTTATCGCAATTTGTGTTTTCATAACTTGTATGATTTACACATAATTTTTAATATGAATATGTTACCAATTATTTTGAGTTGCATGTGAGACAAGTCTTTTACTCGATATGATATTGAAATAGTTATTTGAGATGATTACCAATGTTTTAAATATTCTTGTTGTCACTAGATATGTTCTACCGTTACTTGAATTTACTGTTATTGAAATGAAATTACATGATTTGACAAGAATCGAAATGCCCTATATTGTTTTAAAATATTTTCCTATGAGTATATATGGATACAGAGACAAGTATAAATAGGAGTAGACTTTGGATGATCCCGTAGCTAACGGCGGGTTCGTTAGACCTGGTGCACATTGTATTTACCGATTACAGAGCATAGTTATAGCCCTCGCTAGTGGGAAGGTAGAACTAGTATACCGTTACCGATTCCCTCGAGTAGGGACTACCGTTATATTTGAGTTCTTGCAAAGAAGTCCACAGTTATACCAATTACATGATCCGTTCATTGAAACCTCCCAAAATATGAATATTGATATTATACAGTGGTTACCGAGCTTATTACGGAATTGTCAATAGTATTATACTACAAGAAAAAAAAACATGATGAGATTGAAAATTGTTTATTGTTTTTGAAAGGGGCATTTTTATGATAATTTATGTTTAATATACTAGCATATTTTCTAACTTGTCCCAATAAAAAGGGTTGTGGTTAAGTGTTATTACTCATTGAGCTAGCGACTAATTCCCCACTAAATTTTTTTACAGAGACAACCGTTGGCGCGGGCGAGGATTTCGTTAATTAGAGTGCACAAGTTGATAATTCTTGGTGAGCCACGCACTTGTTCGCGTGGGCGGGAATTTTATTAATTGTTATGGTCTTTTATTTGAACTCTTAGAGTTGCTCCATGGTCACTCTTTCTGTGTCTTGAGTAGTTATGACGACCCGACCCATCGTCTCATGAGTTACCGCCCTGTTTTCGCCATTTTTAGCTTATCTATGCTTCATTATCCGTATCTTGTGTAATCAGGTTGATTTGGAATGGTTTTGATAAGAAATGAGACACTTAGT
>MU766422.1:7752-58964 GCA_026770625.1 Nicotiana glauca
ATTTAGCACATTAATCATGAACATGTAGGGAAATCAGATATAAACAAATACAACAATTATTCCGAGCTCGAATTCTTAAGCCCTGAACCGAAGTTCTGGGTTTCTTATCCCCAACAGAGTCGCCAGAGCTGTCACACCTCCTATTTCGCTACTACACCCCCGAGAAGAGTATAGTAAAGGGAGTTATTTCCAACTTGAAGTGACAATCGAAACGGGATTGTTATTAAAAATTCAGAGTCGCCACTTGGGAGATTAATGGTGTCCCAAGTCACCGGTTGAATCCCGAACCGAGGAAAATACGACTCTGTTAACAGTTTGCGAACCAAAAATCCGGATAAGGAATTCTGTTAACCCGGGAGAAGGTGTTAGGCATTCCCGGATTCCGTGGTTCTAGCGTGGTCGCTCAACTGTTGTATTTAATTTAATTTGATTTCAATACATGTTTTATTTTTATGTGTCTTTTGTTAATAACCCGCTCTTATTATTTATTTTATTTTTTACAAGAATTACAATATCGTGAAAACGTATCTTGAACCACGCCGCACCAGTACGCCCGTGGCTTTTGACACATTTCGACTTCATTGAGATTTGGATTTGGGTCACATAAATGTGCACCCATATTTAGGAAGGTAATATTATTTGACATACGCGCCTAAGTGACTACGCGTTTATTATCTTTGGGGAAGACCGTGAAATTCGCTAAACGGTCCACCCGAATTCTAAGTATTTTTTTTATAGCATTGAGGGTCCCGCAATTTGCATTTTATTGGGCGAGGCTCGTCTCATTTTATTTAAAGGGTAAGCCTAAAAGTGACTAAATTCTCTATTTTTGTTTTTATCTCTAAAGGAAAGAATATCCTAATTGATTAATGTTGAAGCTTGGGCTTCGAGTTCAAGTCCGGGCCCAAACAAAAGGGAGGACCCTTTTAGCTTGAACCCGCTACCTAACTAAAAACCCGAATTTTCACATTACAACTAATAGATCAACTGTTATTTATTAATAGTGGCTTCAAAGAAACACTCACTTGCCCAAACCTTGAAACTGGGCCTGAAATTGGCCCAATTTCGCACCAGCTGGCTGCGTAAAGACTTGGGGATCGAATCCCGGCAGCGTTCGTTTCGAACTTGAAATCAAATCTAGCCTCGCTGGAATCTGCATTCCGTTCGACTCAAATAAATGAGTCGAGATTGCATTTCAGTTACTAATCTCTTGAGAGTTACGGAATCCCAACTTTCAAAATTATTCACACATGACCCAATGGTCATTAAAAAATTCTCAACAGTTAATGCTCAAGCTGACTTAACAAAATTTTTGTATTTTTTGAATTAATTCATGCTGTTAAATGAAAGAGCGGAGAAATAATAAACTAGATTAAACTCAAAGGATTTAAGTTCTAATAAAAACATTGAACCTCTAAACTGATAACAGTAATCAGACCCTATTGAATTTGCATACTTGAGGCTTTATTTTATACTCACGAATAAAATCACCAACCAATTAATTCTAAAGCCAATTGACGAATTAGTATTAGAGTTACAGTCCAAATAGAACTCCTCAAACAATCCATATGATTCCAGAAATTCTAAATACAGTCACACTCAATTACGTTTCCATACAGTAACTCAAATGAACAAAAATTTAGTGTAAAATCAAGCTAACAAGATGATTGAACCACATCAGATATAATCTTCATTTTTCAGTTCATTTTCGACAGAGAATGATACATCAAAGCTCGATGTGTACCTGGAAATTGAACCAAATAGGAAAGGAGAGGTTAGCAACAACAAACAGTAGGTACAGTAACAAGGATCAGTAAAATTTAGCCCAGAATTCAGTCAGAAGAGACTTAAAACCACAATGAACCAGATATGCTTTGCAAAACAAACTCAAACAAAGCCAGCTCACTCCGCAACTAACAGCTTAGCAAATCAACCCAAAATAACCTGGATTAAACCCAAGTCCCTTTGAAACACACCTGAGCAGTTACCAAATATATCAACTAGCAAATTAGGACCCAAACGGTGCAGCTCAGAGATGGAAACTTAAAACTGACTGCAAATCTCCAATGGAACAGTATATTTTGGAATTTTTGATTTTTTTTTTGATTTGAATTCAAAAGGCTAAAAGCTGAAGCTAAAAATGAAGAGAAAAGATGCTTCTGTGTGTATTTTTCGGGCTAAAAAACTGAAGACCCTTTCACAAGGCACTTTGATGCCCTTTTATAGGCAACAAGAAAAGAATCCATCAGATTTTTGGGGTTTTCTTGTTAGTCCCTCATTATTTTCAGTTTGGTCCCACTATTTTTGACTTGATAAACAAGTAAGTCCTTTTAAATGCCAAAATCTACACTTGTACCCTATTCTAGAAGTCTCTAAGATGCTCTTTTAGCCCCAAAATACCTATACTACCCTTACCCGTACTTTGAAATTACTATTCCTAAAGAAACTACCCTTTTCCATCCCTAAAATACCCTTTTACTACTCTGAAATTTACAGACTAAGTTAACTGAACCCAAACCCTCACCCCAGTTAGGTTTTAACTAAAGCTAACTAAATTCAGCTATATCCAATTAATCTAACCTAGCAATGAACTAATTAACACTAACAAAAACTGAAAATAAACTTGAACTAATAAAGTAGTAAATTTATTAAACAAAACGGTAACACTTCAACAAACCTATGATTAGCTAAACTAAACTAACATCAATCCACAAACTACAGGACTCATTTATCAATATGCTAACCAAGCATGAATTCAACAAGTAACGATTAAACACTAATTCACGAATTTAGATTACTATCAGTAAGAATAGAGGAGGAATCAAAAACAAAAGCTTGAACGACAACACTACCAGTACTGATAACTACCAAAAGAAAAAGAACGAGAAAAAAGAGTATTAACAGAAACAAATTCGAACTAAAAGAAAAAACTCACTGATTTCCAGACTTCCCCAGAAATGCCCTTCGAAATTTGATTCCAGTTAACATTACATGCTTATTTCGTCAAAAATAAGTCTATAATGTTAACTAGAACTCAATCGACTTTAAAAAATTCCCGAAACAGGTTCGAACTCCAAAACCCTAGATCCATAATTCAGGGCCTTCTGCTTGGATTTGAGGGATTCTAGGCATAAAGCAACGATGAGGGAAGGAAGACGGTTGCCTGGTATGATTTTGGGCTCATTTGGGCCAACCTGTGACTTGGGCGGAAAATCAGAAATGAAGATTCGAAAGGGTGGGATATGATTCAAAGGTTTTCAAGTATGGGGGTGGAAAGAGGAGGGAGAGACGATTTGGTGGTGTAAATTTGGGGGTATTTGGAGGGTAACGCCGCCGTGGATGGCGGTGGCGGCGTTAGGGTTTGACATTTTTAAGGCGTTTGGGGAACTTTTGAGGAAAACTGGTGGCGGATTTGGAATGGGGAGATGAAGGAGAGGCGATGGTATGAATTTGGGCATTATTGGACGTCGGCCGTCGCCGTGGGGCGATTTCCGGCGGCAACGTTACATCTTCTGTATTTAGGTCGTTTTGGAGACGAAGAGTTTCGGGGGGTTGGATGGCATTCAGACAATTATATGCTAGATAACCTAGGAAGCTTCATAGCCATTAGATCAGAGATCAACGGTTGAGATTCAAGTATTGAAACGACGTCGTTTTAAATAAAACAAAGGGGTGGACCGGGTAAAGGATTGGGCTGGGCTGATGGGCGTGGACTGAGGGTGCTAATACTCTGGGCTATTGAGATTGGTCCAAATAGGTCTTTAAGGACAAATTCCTTTCCTTCTTTATTTATTCCTTTATTTTCTTTTTATTTCTTTTGCTTTTTGTATTCATTTTCAATTTGTATTATATATATTTTTTGTATTTTTTCCTGATTTTATAAAATGCAAAAAAAAGACCTAACATACTTTAAAATTAAACTATTTAACTCCTAAAATTACTTAAAATTCTATTTAAAAGACAAATGCAACAATTAACAATTAAAAGTGCAAAGAAACTATTTTTGTAATTTTCTTTAATTTTGTTCTAAAACAAATTAATACCTAATTAATACTAATAATGTGAAATTAAATTCCTAAATGCAAATGCATATTTTGTATTTTTATATGAATTATCATGCAACCAACTAACATCAAATTCCACAAAATTCATAAAAATTATAAAGTCATTTTATTTGAAACTTTTGAAATAATTTGCTTAGGGAAAAAATCACGTGCTCACAATTATGACGCATTTTTCCGATGCTTTGCATCTTTTCCTGTGTGTCTGTCGCTTGGGATTATCGTTTCGATTCCAGTGCTGGGTAGTGATGGCATACTTTCTTGGTTTTGATGCCCAGATTCTTATAAATAGAGGTGTAAGGGCATTCATTTGTTCTTTACATATTGTTCACACCGAAACCTTGTGCCTTCCTCTCTTTACTCTAATGTTGTGTATTTTCTTTCTTAGTTTCAAGGACTTCTTTTGCTTCTAACCCTTTATCACTTGAATATTATTTCTTTTATCAATATTATGGCTAATGTGTCTTCTGGTTCCCGTGAGGGAAATAACCTTGTCCCCTTGGTGGTGATTATGCCTCCTCATGCTGATGGCATTTCTGTTGCCATTGAAGACGAGAACTTTCCTAAGGTGGAGAAAATAATTCCTCGCGGTGAGAAAGTTAGGTCCGACTTCTCAAAAGCGTCTGAAGAAAAGCCCGAGTCCTCTAAGTTGGCAATGAAAGAGGCCAATCTAGCATAGCTTAGGGCTAAATTCAACATCCCCGCTCGCATCGATATGGTCCCAACAGGGCGTGATGCGGTTCAAATCTACCGCCCCGGGTATTGGGTGTTCCTTCGAGGTTGGCTACACTCTTCCCCTTATCCCATTGGCGGAGGAATGTTTTTGCTACTATGGCATGTGGCCAGCTCAACTCACCTCATATATCTACAAGTTCATTAGGATGCTTACTAGATTTGTGGAGTTGGCTGGGGTCGAGATCACACTCTGGCATCTGATATCACTTCGCCTCTAGTTTCTATAGGGGGACGATGTTGAACCTTCGCCATCGAGGGGGAAAATGCCTTGTGGTGAAGATAGACGGCAAGGCGAACCGTCAGTTCTGGCATAATTTTTTTTTTGTTAGAACCGAAGATGTGGTGGCAACGCGGACGACTTCCCTGAGACTTGGAATTATACTCGTAAGTGTCTAATCTTCTTTTGTTAAAACATTTGATGTGCCCGTTTTAGTCGTAGGCTCTGAACTTTTGTTCCCTTCTTGTGCAGCCAAGACTATGCCCCCTACTTTGGTCGGGGACATTTCTAATTGGGTCAGCCAATTCCGCCTCACATCATGGGAATTTGTGAGTGGTCGGACTTTTTAAGAAGTTTGGGCCTTCTCCTTCCTTGACCGGTGAGTTTGTATATTTTATTTTTTTTGTTTTTGGCCTCTTAGTCGCCTACTTCTTATAGTTATCTCTTGATGATGGTGATAACCTTATTTCGATTATTTCTTTTCCAGCCGAGGATCCTCGAGGAAGTAGAGGGCTCTTCCTGCGTAAGAGGAAAACTACCTCCTCTTCAGCGTCCATTCCAACTACTATCGTGGCTAGGCCTACTCGATCATCCGCATTTGCTCTCTCTCTTTGACCGCAGCTAGATTTGCTCAGTCTTCGGCCCCATCTACTGCTGCCTCAGCATTAGTTTCTTCTCTGCATGTAGATATTTCGACAGCAGAGCTTCCGGCTTCCCTTTCGTCCCGTCTTGTGGACGAGGAGTGTCAGACCTCCTTTTTACCGAGGTATAGGGAGTTTTTTCAATTAAAGTGACATTAATCAAAATGGGATTATTTAATTAATTCAGAGTCACCACTTGGAATAATTTAGGGTGTCCCAAGTCACCGGTTTATTTTAAAAATTCCAAAATTGAGGAAATTTGACTATGTTGTAAAGTCTGCGAAAATCAAAAGACTGGGTAAGGAATTCTATTAATCAGGGAGAAGGTGTGAGGCATTCTCGAATTCCGTAATTTTAGCATGGTCGCTCAATTATTAATAATTAGCCTAATTATCTGATTTAATACATATTCAAAACCTATTGTGTATTTATAACTTCTAATCGCTTTCAATTAATTTATTCTTCCTTTAGTATTTATGGAGTTTATTTGAGCAATTCGCAATGCCGCGCACTTGCCGCGCCAGGTGAAGCGCACCAGCGATTTATAAAATATTTATTTTTATTATTATTTGAAGTTACGGTCGAGTCACGTGAAAAGCACACTCAAATTGGAATTATGTATCATGACTATGCAACGAGAATCGTACCTATAATAACGATGATTTATTATTAATCGCGCCTAAAGTAAGCTACGATGTTTGTGATTTATTTCCTGATCTAACGTGAGATTATTATGGGGTCACATTAGTTATGGATACTTGTTGTGGAGAGTAGAATTCAATAATAACAGAAAATAAGTTTAGCAAAAAAATGGCATGTTGCAACACGAACTCTAATTTAAAATACCTTTTATAAAAAAAATAAGTTATTTTATTGTTGAATTCTACTCTCCACAACAAGTATCCATAACTAATGTGACCCACTGAACATTTACAAATCGACCCAAGACCTGGTAATATGACTCATGAGCTTCTAAGACTTGGAATTTACAAAGCTGGTACGAATAAATACACGTTCTGTTGAAAGATACATAAACAGAATAACAAAACCTATGCTACAAGGACAAGAGACAGCTATATCCGAAATGCGTGAACATCTTTAGAGTCAGCAACCGACATTCACCAGCAACTCTACTCCTGAAATCTGTACACACCATACAAAAGTATAGTATCAGTACAAGTGACCCTATGTACTGTAAGTATTTCTTCTAACCTTGTCGAAGTAGTGACAAGGCGTTTTAGTTAAAAGACACTTACTGATAAAACCCGCATTACGAATCAACAATAGAACTATACCACCATATAATAGAGAAGAATACATGAAAACGGATACACAAAACAATATCCGAGTGTTAACAGAGATCACAATTTGTCATCCTCAAATACCTCAACCAATCCTTTCCTTAGAATGAAACCAATAAACCACAACAGTCAATTCTTAACTTTCATAGCATGAGGGATGTACCCAAAAATCAAGTCAATTGCTCGGCAACACGCTTCGTGCTTTTATCTCATCCTCAACCAATATACATATAACAGAATCGAACAGATGACAGAAATACCGATAACATGAATTACAAGGTAGGAAATACACAATTAGGAATAATGAACAAGGACAACCATATGGGCAACAGTAGAAGACTAAGAGGAAAGCATGTGAATGATGACATAAATTGGAAACAAGGAATATCAGCTTCAACTAACTAGCAAGGTGAATGCCTGAATATAGGTATAACAAATAAGAAGGAAACACATGATCTTTACAAGTTAACAAGTAGAGGCATGAATGACTAACATAGAAAAAAGGGCTTGTACGAAAGTACAACAGAATAGATACGACGTGAGTATAATTATAAAAGCAGGGAAATGGGCATAATATTTGCAAATTAAAAAAATAGAAGATATGAGCGACACAACAACAATTGATATAGAGATAAATGACAGAACAATAGCAACAAGTCACATCAGAGATGAGATTGCGACAAGAACAACTCAAGGTAAAGACACGAACATATACACGGGAAACAGATATCACAACTTAATACATGTCCGTCATCCTCGCCTGCACGGAAACACCCATTGTGCCATGACCTCACGATGATATAAAAGCATAACAGTATAAATTAAAAGGCACGGCATCACACTTCGTGCTTTACACTCTCATAATATGGCACGACATCACCCTTCGTACTTTTAGTCTCAATAATATGGCACGACATCATCCTTCGTGCTTTTACTCTCAATAATATGGCAAGGCATCACCCTTCATGCTTTTACTCTCAATAATATGGCACGACACTACCCTTCGTGCGTTACACTCTTCCTTACATGATAATGTATAAATAATGGCACGACGTCACCCTTCGTGCTTTACACTGTTCCTTACCAAGCATATGTATATCAATGACAAAAAGGTAGGAAGCATAAATAACATCAAGGACAATATTTTAACGGATATCCCAACCAAATCCCAATCACAACTTTCCAAGTCAATAATGATTTAACAACCCTCAAGATGTGTATTATTGAAATACTTCCACAAATCTCACAAATGATCCACAACACAAGTATAAAGTCTAGTATCTCAAGAATATCGGTCGTAGTAATGTAGTGTTGATTTCACATAGAGATGACCGAATTAGACACATCAATGTATTCTCAGAATTTCCGTCAAGTTTGATCAAGTTATAATAATCTAAGTCTTAATTTCTAACATTTAATATTGTGTCCTTAATATTTAAGAGTCTAGTAAGGCATGAAGCAGGAGGTCACAAAATTCTACAAACATAAATGTAACATAATCCATCCCCAAGCATAATTAACCATGACACATACATATACGCTCGTCACCTTATATATATATATATATATATATATATATATCATCCCCGCATGTAGCAAAAAATGACAAATAGGAGGAAAAAATTCTCCCAACAAAGTTAGGCAAAACACTTAGCTCGAACAAGCCAATTACAATACCGAGCAAGCCAAGCGATGCTCCAAAAATGCCATCATGCACGTAGTGACCTTTGAACGACTCAGAGCTAGAAAAATGTAACTCGAATACATCAAATATAGCCCAAGGAAATAATTCCCAATGATAAAGATCGAATCCTAAATCAAAGCCCAAATCCAGCCAAAAATCACACCCGGGCCCACGCCTTGAACCCGACAAAACTCAAAAAATCTGACAACCCATTAAATTATGAGTTCAACCATACTAGTTTCACTCGATTCCGACTCCTAATCGTTGTTCAAAACTGAATAATTCATATTATGAAGCTTTAG
The DNA here is from genome assembly GCA_026770625.1 of Nicotiana glauca. Lineage (NCBI taxonomy): Eukaryota > Viridiplantae > Streptophyta > Magnoliopsida > Solanales > Solanaceae > Nicotiana > Nicotiana glauca. The sequence goes on from MU766422.1 coordinate 16,694, forward strand.
GCCAAATCCCAATGTCCTCTTTAAAATTCATCAACCATAAGCTAAAATCGAATATAAATTCATGAAATATAATCAAAATCGAGTAGAGAACACTTACCCAAATTCATATGGTGAAAATAGTTTAAACAATTGCGCAATTGCGAGCTCCTCAACTCAAAATATGTTAAATGAACAAAACCCTCGTTTTAACACTATTCTGCCTTGTTTTTGTGCCAATTAATCTCGAAACTTGCTTTTGATGCCTCCAATAGATTCCTTGTGAAATTAGTCAAATGAGGCTCTTGAATCACTCCATTTGAACTTATATTAAAGGAAATATGCTGGTTTTCATATTTGGAAATAGTCCATATTTTTAAATCCGAAGTCAGTGGCAATTTCGTAATTATTCTGAAAAATCTGGCAACTCAATTCTTAATAAAATGACCATAAACTCCTCATACGATGTCCAAATTCGATGATTCTTTTTTCTATTGTTTCATAATTACGATACGGGTCTAATGCTTCAATAAAAACAGAAATTGGAGCTCATTTGCTTAATGTAGTACCATTTATGCTTGAAGAAACAACGCCGAAACATTAAAAAACGAGCGCAACACAATCCAAACCTATCTGAAACTCAACCGAGCCCCTCGGGGCCACTTTCAAACATACCAACGAGTCCCATAACATACAATGGACTTATTCGAGGCCTCAAAACACACATAACGACATGAAACGGCGAATCACACCTCAATCCAAAAATAAATGAACTTGAAACTTCAAACTTCCACAACCGATGCCGAAACCCATCAAATCACGTCCGATTGACCTCTAATTTTGCACACAAGTTATATTTGAAATTATGGTCCTGCTCCAACTTCTTGAATTTAAATCCGAACCCAATATCAAAAAGTCCACTCTCGGTCAAACATTCCAAAAAATCCAACTTTTGCCATTTCGAGCCAAATTCAAATACATACCTCCAAATCACAACCCGAAAGTGCTCCTAAATCAAAAATCACCCAACTGAGCTAAAGGAACCATAAAAAATCCAATCCGAGGTCAAATACTAAAAGTCAAACTCGATCAACTCTTTCAAATTTAAAGCTCCCTAGTTGAGAATCATTCTTCCAAATCAGTCCCGAATAACCTGAAAACCAAAACCGATGATTCACATAAATTATAATACATCATATGGAGCTACTCATGCCCGTAAACTACCGAGCGAAGTGCAAATTCTCAAAACGACCAGTCGGGTCGTTACACCCTCCACCACTTACACATATGTTTGTCCTCAAATGTGCCAGGAGTCGTTCCAAAGCTATCAAATCACGATGTAACCTTATTAAGCATAAACCCGGGGGTGATCCCATGTCACCCTGCTCCATATAAGCCCGCCAATACAACATAACTAGAGATCCTTACTTCAACTTTGGTCCTTAAAATTTAGAACCCAATCTCTATCATCCAGAATTCATTACAAGACCCGAATCCCTTATCTGCACATTGTATAAGCCTGAACAAGCCGTATCAAGTCATAACCATAATCCAAGATGTAATTACATGATATACCCCATCACTTTGGCACTCACAATAGGAACTGATGACCACCATTACTGCCCAAAAACAAATTCGGTGCCGGTAGGAAACCTTCTATCGGTTGGAACCTCATTCAAAACCTTCATACCCTACCGATGATGAAAGAAACACGCATAACCACTTAACCACTCATAATGATCAATAAGCCAAGAAACAAACTCGCCCGACTAGGGCTATTATCCAAATCCTCAACAACATATAGTGTTATTCTTCCAAACCTTCCTCATCCCAATACAATAGCGCAAATCCAAGGTCTAGAAACCTCATCTCAGCCCCGCCGATAAGTGCCAATAATAATCATATGGAGTCCCATGCAACCTAGTTCGAGGAACCAACAATTAATAATTCATACCCGACAAATAACAGTAAGAAAACTAAATAAGAAGACTACTACGCAAGTTAAGCAGGCAGGAAATTTTAGCATTTTACTATTAACTATTTTCAACAAGGTGAAAGCAAAATACACAAAATAGGAATAAAGAGTCACATTTCATCACTGTACCTTTGTGGCGTGCAACTCGATCCCATCACATCAATCCACACAGGGTACCCATCAAGCCATAATACTCGGGCTCACTGATCACATGTGCGTCCATATCAAGCACAACCGAGTGTACAAAAATATAACTGTGGGAAAATTATTAGGAACAAACAATACTGAGAAGGACAAGCACAACTATGGTGCAATAAGCAAATCAACATACCTTGCCCATAATGCCATGAGTCCTAAACAGAATCACAATATGCGTGCGAAGAATCATGTAACCCTCACTTCCTGCCATAGTATAAGAGATAAACATATAACATAAACCAAGGCGTGAATAACATCCATTACGCCCGATGATATACATATGGTAACAACTGCGCAACAACAAATAGGTTCGATCCGATATAAAATACATATTCTCGTTAGGCTAAAAAGCAACCCCCAAACCAATTTTCGATCATCCCACAAAGATGCAATTAACCTTCCAAAAGTCCATAGCAACCTTTCCATAACACCTACTATCCATCACCCAATCCTCGACATTTGTTCACAACTCACAATCAAGGAATAGTCTTCCAATGAGAACATCTAGTCTCTAAGCCTTACGAATACCATAATCTTCATATCCAATCTCAACACCGCTACTCAAATGGCTGACACGTAACTCATACCCCCTCACCTTGTGAAAAAAATACTCATAAGTCAAAACACAATGTACCTGCCAACAGGCAAACTCTCTTCTGGTGGGAACATATAGTGCCAGCAAGACCTTAAACACGCAAAATTGACCGTGTCATCAAGAACTCATATCCTTCCCTCCAAAATTATCTACATCCTTATACATGCAACCTTTCAACCCCACACGATGCATCACCTCTAGCATGCTAACTCGCAACACTATGAAAGTCTCATAGTCAACTCTGAACCATAAGAAAATTGAATACCTCATCACCCAAGAATCTTTCATTTAACTCAATCCAGGAGAACACTACCACACGTAATATAGTTTCTACACTTCTAGAAAATATCAACTCTGATCGAGGTCATAACCATGATAAATTCTCTGAAACTCAGTAACACATAATCGAGTGGTCAGAACCAATCGCCTCTAACTCAATCGAGTCACGCAGACTGCTAACCCGAAAGTAACTTAATCAGATATGACAGCCTTGAGGGAATTTCCTGGGAACTCGAAGCCATTTCTTGTATCAGTCCAACACTAACATGTAGACCTTCCTTGACAAGGAAATTCCGCAAATCTGATTACCATTCGCTACCATTTTCAAGCCCGCCCGTAGACAAATTCAAAAATCCTTAAATGCTATATAAGACCTGAAAAACTCCAGAACCTTCTCGATAACTACATATCTTACTCTAATCTCCAATACATAACTAATGCACATCGAGCAACCCGTGCTTCACCAACATATGACCATCCAAAGAAATAACCAAGCAATATCTCGATCTGGAAACTAATACGGTCTATGACCCTACAACCCAATCGTCATTAGCAGACTCCACCACTTAGCTCGAAGCCATAGATTACCTCATAGGTACCCCAAAGTACCATATCTTCACAACATGCCCCAATGCTGAACGACTATTTTGCTGAATACTTCAAAAACTCATGCAATATTGGTCATAGAACGACTTAAAGTCTCTGCCAAGTGCTTACCCATCATCAAACAACTTCCCCAAATGCTCTGAAATGATTATATATGCACTCCCCCAAATGGAAACCTTACACGAGACACACGATCCAAAATTATCATGTAGGAGATGGTCCAGTGGTTATACTCAAATCGAAACCTTTCCATGAATCCACCTTAGTCACAATAGCCAGGCCACCAACCAATCTTCCCAAATCTGTGCATACCAACCAGACATATGAACCCACCTCATACCATAATTGAACGACTAGAAAATTTAAAACTGCATCTGCTTCTGAGGCTAGACAACACATCATAATCTATCTGTAGCATCACTAATTATTGGCACATAACAAATACTAAGTGCATAATACCACATATGAGCGATTGGGAGGAGTCAAAGTTGTAGATTTGAAGTTGTAACAAGGCCGCACGGTAAAGAAAGAAGAAAGGGATTTTTTTTCCTAAATGCCCTGTAGCCTCCCAAAGATAGGTATGGACATCATCATACCGATCTGCATGACTCTACTAGACACTTGCTAATGACTCGTAGAACCTATGAACCTAGTGCTTTGATACCACCTTGTCATGACCTAAAAACCACTAGTGGTGGTGGCACCTAAGTCGATCCGCTAGGTAAGCCAACTACAGAAAATAAAATCCAAAAGAGATTATAGGAAAATAGTAAAGAATTAGATGAACATTTACAAATTGACCTAAGACCTGGTAGTACGACTCATGAGCTTTTAAGACTTGGAATTTACAAAGCCGGTACGAATAAATACACATTCTGTTAAAAGATGCGTAAATAGAATAGAAAAGCCTAAGCTACCAAGGACAAGAGGCAGCTATATCCGGAATGCGCGAACATCTTCAGAATCAGCACCCGACATTTGCCAGCAACTATATTGCAGAAATCTGTACACATCGTACAAAAGGGTAGTATCAGTACAACTGACCCCATGTACTGGTAAGTATTTTGTCTAACCTCGTCGAAGTAGTGATAAGGCTTTTTAGTTAAATGACACTTACTGATAAAACCTGCATTACAAATCAGCAATATAACTATACCACTATATAATAGAGAATAATACATAAAAACGGACATGCAAAACAATAACCGAGTGTTAACAGAGATCACAATTTGGCATCCTCAAATACCTCAACCAATACTTTCCTTAGAATGAAACCAATAAACCACACTAGTCAATTCTTAACTTTCATAGCATAAGGGATGTACCCAGAAATGAAGTCAATTGCTCGGCAACATCCTTCGTGCTTTTATCTCATTCTCACCCAACATACATATAACACAACCAACCAGATGATAGAAATACCGATAACATGAATTACAAGGTAGAAAATACGCAATTAGAAATAATAAGAAAGAACAACCATATGTGCAACAACAGAAGACTAAGAGGAAAGCATGTGGATGATGACGGAAATTAGAAACAAGGAATATAGGCTTCAACTAACTAGCATGGTGAAGGCCTATATATAGGGATAACAAATAAGAAGGAAACATATGATATTTACAAGTTAACTAGTAGAGGCATGGATGACTAACATAGAAAAAAAGGCTTGTACTAAAGTGCAACAGAATAGATACAACGTGAGTGTAATTATAAAAGCAGGGAAATAGGCATGATATTTGCAAGCTAAACAAACAAAAGATATGAGAGACACTACAACATTGATATAGAGGTAAATGACAGAACAATAGCAACAAGTCACATCATATATGAGATTACGACAATAACAACTCAAGGTAAAGACATGAACATATACACAGGAAATAGATATCACAACATAATGCATGTTCCTCATCCTCGCCTGCACGAAAACATCCATAGTGCTATGACCTCACGATGATATAAAATCATAACAGTATAAATAAAAAGTCACATCATCAATCTTCATGCTTTACACTCTCATAACATGACACGACATCACCCTTCATGCTTTTACTCTTAATAATATGTCATGACATCACCCTTCATGTACTCTCAAAAATATGATACAACATTACCCTTTGTGCTTTACACTCTCCCTCATATGATAATGTATAAACAATGGCACGGCATCACCCTTCGCGCTTTACACTATTCCTTACCAAGCATATGTATATCAATGACAACTAAGCATAAAGCATAAATAACACCAAGGGCACTTTTTAACGGATATCCCAAACAAATCCCAATCACAACTTTCCAATTCAATAATGACTCAACAACCCTCGAGATCTGTATTATTAAATACTTCCACAAATCTCACAAATGATCTACAACACAAGTATAGAGTATAGTATCTCAAGAATATCGGCCATAGTAATGTAGTAATGATTTTGCATAGAGATGATCGAATTAGACACATCAATGTATTCTCAAAATTTCAATCAAGTTCGATCAAGTTATAATAAGCTAAGTCTTGATTTCTATCATTTAATATTGTGTCCTTAGTATCTAAGAGTCAAGTAAGGCTTGAAGCAGGACGTCACGAAATTCTACAAACATAAATGTAACATAAACCACCCCACGTGCATGATTAACCGTGACACATATATATACGGTCATCACCTCATATATGTATCACCCTTGCATGTATTAAATAATGACAAATAGGAGGAATAATTCTCTTAAAAAAGTTAGGGAAAACACTTACCTCGAATAAGCCAATTGCAATACCGAGCAAGCCAAGTGATGCTCCAAAAATGCCATCACGTGCGTAGTGACCTTTGAACGGATCAAAACTAGAAAAAAGTAATTCAAATACATCAAATAAAGCACAATGAAACAATTCCAAATGATAAAGATCGAATTCTAAATCAAATCCCAAATCCAGTCAAAAATCACACCTGGGCCCACGCCTCGGAACATGACAAAACTCAAAAAATCCAACAACCCATTAAATTACGAGTCCAAACATTCTAGTTTCACTCAATTCTGAAACTTTAGGCCAAACCCCCAATTTTCTCTTTAAAATTGATCAACCAAAAGCTAAAATCAAAGATAGATTTATGAAATATAATCAAAACCGAGTAGAGAACACTTACCCTAATTCATATGGTGAAAATTGCTTCAAAAATTACTCGATTACGAGCTCCCCAACTCAAAATATGTTAAATGAACAAAACTCTCATTTTAACATTGTTCTGCCTCGTTTCTTCTGCCAAATGATATCAAAAATCGCTTTCAAGTTAGGCTCTTGAATATTTCCATTTGACCTTATGTTATAGGAGATATTCTAGTTTTAATATTTGGAAATAGTGCAGATTTTTAAATACGAAGTTAGTGGCAATTTCATAATTAATCTGAAAAATTTAGCAACCTAATTCTTAGTAAAATGACCATAAACTCCTCATACGATGTCCAAATTCGACGATTGATTTTGCTATGGCTCCTTAATTACGATACCGATCTATTGCTTCAATAAAAACCGAAATTGGAGCTCATTTGCTTATGTATTACCATTTATGCTTGAAGAAACAACGTCGAAACATAAAAAAATGAGCACAACGCAATCCAAACCTATTCGAAACTCACCCGAGCCCCTCGGGACCATGTAAAAATTTACCAACAAGTCCTATAACATAACAAGGACTAACTCAAGATCTCAAAACACACATAACAATATCAAAGCGACGAATCATAGTCAATCCAAAATCAATGAACTTGAAACTTTAAACTACGACAACCTATGCCGAAACCCATCAATCACGTCCGATTGACCTTAAATTTTTCACACAAGTCACATTTGACATTACAGACCTGATCCAACTTCCAAAAATAAAATCGGACTCCGATATAAAAAGTCCACTCGTGGTCAAACTTTCTAAAAAAATCCAACTTTTGCCATTTCGAGCCAAATTCACTGTGATGACCCAAACAGTTATCACTTATTTTAAATTAAATTCTATGACTCCAAGGTCTTAAAAACCTCATTTAGAGTCACCTCTATTTGCGTGCACAGTCCGGGCGCATAGCTGGAAAGCTTAAATGAGAAACTGTGTGAAAAATGATAAGTTTTGACTATAAAATGAATTAATTTAACCTTGGTGAACGTTTTGAATAAATAGACATAAACTTGTGATTTGACGATCCCGAAGGGTCGGTAGAAAAATATGAGACTTGGGCGTATACCCGGAATCAAATTCCGGGGTCCCAAGCCCGAGAAATGAATTTTTGAAATAAATTATTTTCTAAAATTGTTTATAAGGTTTTGAAATGAAATTTGATTAGAACCTGATGGTATCGGCCCCATATTTTTGTTTCGGTGCCTGGCACAAGTCTTATATATGATTTAAGATATTTCTGTAAAATTTGGTGAAACACGGACGTCATTTAACGTGAATCGGACCTAAATTGGAAAATTTGATGTTTTATGAAGTTTGAAACAATTCATGGATTTTGAGGTTTAATTCGATATTTATGATGTTATTTCTGAAATTTAATCGCGCTAATAAGTCCGTAGGATGTTTTTAAGGTTGTGAGTGTACTTGGTTTGGAGCCCCGAGGGCTCGGGTGAGTTTTGGATAGGCCACATGGTGCATTTTTGAACTTAAAAATTTGCTGGTGTATTCAGGCCTGTAGGCTGCAAATTTTCAAAGCCTGGCTCGCAAATGCGAAGGCTGGATCGCAAATGCAAAGCCAGCCCAGGACACTCTTCCTCGCAAATGCGAGCTTCCCTTTCGCAAATGCGAAACTCCCTTGTTTAGCCTTTGATCGCAAATGCGACCCTTTCTTCGCAAATGCGAAGTCGCAATTGTGACAACTACTTCGCAAATGCGAAATCTGGGAAAATTATGAAGGGTTCGAAAATACGAACCCTGTTTCGCAATACCCACACCTGCATAGGTCGGGGTTCGCAATTGCGAACCCCTGTTCGCATTTCCCATAACTGAGACCATCATTTTTCTATGCTTAGCCAATTTTATGTCATTTTTCACATCTTTTTCAAAAACAAACTCCTTTGGGCGATTTTCCAAGAACAAGTCTTCTTCCAAATCGATTATACGAGCGAATTGGCAGTGGAATCAAGGTATCGAGGTAAGTGTTTGATCTAACCTTAGCTTGAGGGATTAGGAGTCGATTCATTTTTGTTATGTGATAATTGATGAGTACGACGTATAGGCATGGTGACGAGTATCTATACGTCGGAGTCAAGAATGCCCGTAAGTCTTATATTGTGATTTTCATGATTTCGTTGTATTATCTATTCTTAGAGGTGATTTTTATTTGTCGTGACAAGTTTATGGAGGTAATTGTTACCTTTGAATATTGAGGAGCATTGGATCAAACTATCTTACGAATTGTGAAAGTCTATGAGTTGATTGGACCCTTTGGAGCATTGGCTCATGTGGTAAGCGAGATGTGAAGTAAAAGTGAAAAAGAGAAATAAGTTATTGTGTTGATACCCTTGCCTGGTTATTATTGACTTATTGGTTGTTCCATTATCGGGTTATTATTGATTTATTGGTTGTTCCCTTGCCGGGATTTAAGAGTTTAATTGTTATTCCCTTGCCGAGAGTTCTATTATATTTTTGTTTATTCCATTGCCCATTGTTTGTGATTGTTGTTTGGGTGAGGAAGAGTGTTAAAGCACGAAGGGTGATGCCGTGCATGATTGTGAGGAAAGAGAGTAAACGCAAGAAGGGTGATGCCGTGTCGCATGATGTACCATTCTGTGCCAATTCTATTGATTATATGTGAAGAAAGAGAGTAAAATCAAGATGGGTGATGCCATGCACATTTTATCATATAATTGCTTTGGTGAGGAAATAGAGTAAAATCACGAAGGGTGATGCCGTGCACATTTTTATTATATCATTGCTTGGTGAGGACGAGAGTATAAGCACGAAGGGTGATGCCGTGCACTTATTGATTTCTGATTCTTTATTGATGTCTGAGTTATGTTGCTTCCTTCGTTACTTGATGACTTTTACTCGGAGTTGTTATCTTCCCCACAGCATGCTCCCCCTCCCATATTTATTGGTTATCTCTGTACCTCTATTCCGTTATATATATATAACTGCATAGGTTCTGGTGGTAGTCTAGTCTAGCCTCGTCACTACTTTGTCGAGGTTAGGCTAGGCACTTACCAATATATAGGGTCAGTTGTGCTGATTCTAGACTCTGCACTGTGTGCGAATCCCGGAGCACCATTTGGTCATCAGCAGTAGATCAGGAGCTATCCTTCAGTCCGAGACTCCGAGGTAGCCCTGCTGGTGTCCACATGCCCGACGTCTCTTCTATCAGTTTTTATGTTCTGTTATCGTTTGTACTCGAGACGAACTATGTTCTTTTCTTTCAAACACTTATTTGTGGTAATCCTAGACAGTCCGTGGATGTTGTACACCAGGTTCTGGTTAGAGGCATGTGTTGGTCTTCAGGATATTGTGGTTTTATATTTTATTTAAGGCTCCCGCTAAATTTCATATTCCACTGTTATTTAATTGTTTATTCCCTGTTAATTTAATTGGTTAAAAAGGAATTAAAAATAAAAAGAGTTAATGATTTCTGAGATTGTGGCTTGCCTTCTACGAGTAGGTGCCATCATAACTCCTGAGGGTGGGAAATCCGGGTCGTGACAAGTTGGTATTAGAGCTCTAGGTGACATAGGTCTCACAATTCACGGACAAGCTTAGTAGAGTATGAGGGACTGGTACGGAGACGTCTGTATTTATCCCCTAAAGGCTACAGAGTTAGGAAAAGTTTTACATTTGTTCTTTCTTGTCGTGCGGTTTGGTTTCTCAATGCTAATTGAATTTCTACTCTGTTCTTTCGTAGATAGTGAGAACACGCGCTTCTTCATTTACCGATCAACAGTCCGAGCCCCCAACAACTCCTACGAGGGGCGGAGGGTAAGGTCAAGGCCGTGCTAGAGGCCGAGGTAGGGGCAGAGCTCAGCCCAGGGCAGCAGCACCCGTAGCGGAGCCTCGGGTCAAATTTGATGACGAGGTTCTAGCCCCAGCAGTTTTGGTGGGCCCAGCTGGGGACCCAGAGGGGTTTATTGCTACCCCAGTTCTTTAGGATGCTCTGGTCCATCTAGTAGGCCTTATGGAGAGTGTCGCCAGGGCAGGTTACTTTCTATAGCACCAGCTATCTCTCAGGCTGGAGAAGCAGCCCAGACTCCTGCTACTCGCACCCTGGAGCAGGTAGCTCCCCAGATTCAGACTCCAGCTGTTCAGCTAGTTGGAGTAGCTCAACCGGGTGTGGTATCCTAGGCCGGTGATGGAGCAGCTATGTCTGCTGATGATTTGTAGAGATTGGACAGGTTCACCAAGATCTTCACTACTACCTTCAGCGGTGCATCTACTGAGGATACCCAGGATTATCTAGACAACTGCCACGAGGTTCTTCGGAACATGGGTATTGTTGAGACCAATGGGGTTGATTTCGCCATATTTCTCTTGTTTGGATCTGCCAAGACTTGGTGGAGGGATTATTGCTTAGCTAGGCCAGCAGGATCGCCAGCCTTGACCTGGGAGTAGTTCACGCAGCTATTTCTGGAGAAGTTTCTCCCTATTACACAGTGAGAGGCCTATCAAGGGCAGTTCGAGTGTCTCCAGTAGGGATCCATGATAGTTACCCAGTACGAGATCAAGTTCATTGATTTGGCTCGCCATGCTCTTATTATACTTCCCACTGAGAGGGAGAGGGTGAGATGGTTTATTGATGGACTCATCCAGCAATTCGTCTTCAGATGTCCCGAGAGGTCGGGAGTGAGATATCCTTCTAGGAGGCGGCCAATGTGGCCCGAAGGGTTGAGATGGTATTATCACATGGGGGTGGTCATAAGGAAAACAAGAGACCCCGTCAGTCAGGCAGATTCAGTGGCGCCTCGTCTGGAGGCAGAGATTCGTATGATAGAGGCCATCCTCCTAGACCCTTTCAGTCAGCACTCCAGGTTTCTCATGGTACTTCAGGTGTCCATGGTTCTCACATGCATTATTATGATCAGCAGCCCTATAGTGCACCGCCAGCTCCTATCAGTGCACAATTGCTTCAGAGTTTCTGGGGTGGTCATTCAGGTCGGCCGGGTCAGCAGTCTTAGCAGTCGAGGGCTTGTTACACTTGTGGTGATATGGGTCACATTTCTAGGTTTTGCCCTCGAGCACCAAGTAGCTCTCAGCTTCAGGGTTCCCGTGCCATGGTTCAGGCACTAGGTGTTCCACAGCCCGCCCAGCCAGTTATGGGTGGGGGTAGAAGTTCTAGAGGTAAAGGTAGAGGTACTAGAGGTGGGCTCAGGCCGCTAGAGGTAGAGACCAGCCAGCGGCAGGACGACCCAGAGATGTGGTTCAGGATGGTGGGGCCCATCCCCAATGTTATGCTCTTCAGGCCAGGCCCAAGACTGAGGCTTAAGATACACTTATTACAGGTACGATTCTGGTTTGTAATAGAGATGCTTCAGTGTTATTTGATCCGGGGTCTACATATTCGTATGTGTCGTCTTATTTTTCCCCGTACCTGGTCATGCCTAGTGATGCATTGAGTGTTCCTATTTATGTGTCTATACCGGTAGGTGATTCTATTGTGGTCGATCGAGTCCATCGTTCTTGTATTGTGGTGATTGGAGGTTTTGATGCTTGGTATATTTATTGCTTTTAGACATAGTTGACTTCAATATCATATTGGGGATGGACTAGTTATCACCTTACCACGCTATCTTGGACTGTCATGCCAAGGCTGTGACCTTAGCTTTACTGGATATGCCTCGTTTCGAGTGGAGAGGGACTCCCGGTCATTCTACTTATAGTGTTATCTCTTATATGAAGGCTCGATGTATGGTCGAGAAGGGGTGTTTGGCCCATTTGGCGTATGTTCGTGATTTTAGTGCTGAGGTTTCCTCTATTGATTCTGTGCTCGCTGTTCATGAGTTGAAAGAGTTAAAGGAGCAGTTGCAAGACTTACTTGAGAAGGATTTCATTAGACCCAGTATTTTTCTTTGGGGTGCGCCGGTGTTATTTGTTAAGAAGAAGGACGGGTCAATGAGAATGTGTATTGATTACTGGTAATTGAACAAGGTTACAGTCAAGAATAAGTATTCGCTACCGAAGATTGATGATTTGTTCGATCAGCTTCAGGGTGCCAAGGTATTTTCCAAGATTGACTTGCGATCTGGCTACCATCAGTTGAGGATTAGGGCATCGGACGTCCCTAAGACAGCTTTCCGCACTCGGTATGGACATTATGAGTTCTTGGTTATGTCATTCGAGTCGACAAATGCCCCAGCAGCTTTTATGGACTTGATGAACTGAGTGTTCAGGCCTTATATGGACTCGTTCGTGATAGTCTTTGTGAGCACGTGATTTTTACCCTATAGATGAATTATTCCCAAAATTCAAACAAATGATTTTCTTTTATTATTTTACAATTTCATGAATTTTGTGTTATTTTCTGTTAATAGTTTGTATTTTATTTGTGAATTTTAATCAGTGAAAAATACAAAAAATACTTGGCATTTGCATTTAGAATTTAATTTCATATTTTAGGATTAAGTAGTAGTTGAGTTACTTTTGGGAAAAGAAAAATAACAAAAAATGGTCCTTTTTGCATTTTTTAGTTTTAATTTGTTTAGCTTTCATTTAAATAGGGAATTTGTGTAATTGAAAATTTAGAAGTGTAATTTTGGAGTCAATTTGAGTTTTGGTTTTTTAATTTAGCATTTAACTAAATTAGAAAATAAAATACAAAATAAATAAATAAAATACAAGGAAAAGAGAGAAGAAAAAAGAGAAAACAAACAAAAGAATTGGAAATTAACCCAAAGGAAAGAGCTGCCCGGTTTAGGCTTAAATAATCCCAGCCCAATTCAATTAGCTGTCCATACCTGCCCCAGTAGCCCAAAATTTGTTCCCACTGGCTAATGACCAAATCGTCCCCATTTTATTTCATCCAATCTCAGCCATTCATTAACATAATCAAACGGTTGTGGTGCCTTCCCTTTGAATTGATAAAAATGTCTGAAAGTCCTAATAACCTTAGAGACCAAACATATCATCTTCCTCGTACCTCTCCTCACCTCACCGGCTCTGCCACCTGAAATCGCCCACGGCAACGGACGGCTCCTTTTCCCCTCCAGAAATACACCCTAGATTCCCCGTCTCTCCCACTGTCCGGATCCAATGCCCTTTTTCCTCGAATCACAGCCAAAACCTTCGAATATTGGATCGAAAATACTTCGGCCAAGACGCAAAGTTGTCCAAATCCGACCAAATTCACACCAATGAATCTCCTTCGTTCCCTCTTTCCAATGACCTAAGAATCACCCCTCGAACATGACTGGAACTGTTCGAATTTCAGTTTGAATTTTTCCGGCCAAAACCCTAAGTTCTTTGAATTACTCCAAATTGGTACTACGTGATCCTCGGGCTTTTCTCGTGACAAATTCAACGTTATTAGCCTTCGAATATCATTGAAGTTGGTTGAATCTTATACTAGTGAGTTTCTTAGATTTTTCTTTTGTTTTTCTGTTCGTTTTCTTCCCCATGTTTTCTGTGTGTCGTTAATGGATTGGATTCAATGTTATCTATCTAGAGTTAATATCTAAAGTTGTTAATATTCGGATTGTTGTCCAAAACCTGTTAATTGTTAGTTCGTCATTAGTTAATTCTTGTTTAGCGTTTAGTTTAGTTAAATTTTGGGCATTCTGTTTCTCCAAGATGACTGATGTTGTTAGGTTCAATTCTCGCTTTAGTTAGTAATTGTATCATTTTGGTTTAATTGTCAAGAATAGTTCATTAACAGGATTAATTGTGCTTTAATTGTTTAAGATGATACAATTTGATTTCATACTGAATTTGTGATGGTCGCTTGATGAATTGTTGAACTGATCGACAGTAATTGGTAATTTGAAGTTCAGTATTCAGTTTGGATTTGAACTTGGTTGGATATAGCTGGATAATTTGGTTTATTGATTAGTCATAGTTAAATTCAGGCCAAGGAATCTGATGTGTTAGGATGGTAATTGTAAAATAGGTTCAGGGGCAGTTTGGATAATTGAATTTGGACATGAAAGTTGTAGGATAGAATAGAAGGCCCTAGAATCTTCTAGAATAGGGTCAGGTGTAGGTTTTCAGTAATTGTAAGGTGCTAACTTGAGTCACAAGCTAAGAAATAAGGACTAATTGAATAAATAGATATTGACTAACATAGAAAATAGAAAATAAGGGCTGCCCCCAGCTTTTGCCTATAAAAGGCATGCCTAAGTGCCTTCATTGAAAAGTTTTTAAACCCAAAAAAGAATTCCCCCCAAAATCTCCTTAGCTCCACAGATCTGAAATTCAAATTCAGATCAAAGCTCCTTTTAGATCTTAGTTTTTTCTTTCAAAAAAAAAAAATCCAAAAACAAAGAAAATATGAGAGAAAAATAAAAAAATACTGTTTCATGGCTTCTCCTTTAGGTCATTCTCGAATTTAAGCCTCTAAATCGACATTCTAGCTTACTTTGGATCGAAGATTAATCTGAAGTCTACTATTTCTGTTCAATATGGAGACTTAAAGACAATTCGAGTCAGTTGAGCATGGGATCTGATTAGTTTGAAGTTGGCTGTTGGTTATTTGTTGATTGTGTTCATTGTTGGGTCATTTTCTGGTCCTTTTGGTGCTGTTTGTGGGTTGCTATATTAGCCTCGTCTGATTTGAAACAGTTCTGGACCACTAAGTTATTTCTGGGCTGAAATTGGCTGTGTTTGTTGCTATTTGAACTCCAAATTGCTGCTGTTACATTTGCTGTTGCTGACCTCCTCTCTTCTCTCTTGTTATTTCATATTCCAGGTACACATCTCAAAATTACCTTGGTGTAGCTGTTGAAACAGAGATCTCATGTTCATATTCTATGTGCGTTGATAGATAGTTAGATGTGTTAACTGATATGCATTGATTTGTACTGACATAAATAATGGTTGTGAGTTAATATATTTTGTTTATTTTGATCTAATAGATTAGTTTAGGCAGGCTTATTCTCAGATCTCTCCTATCTTTCCTCTTCCACTCAGTTGAATTCGAATATTGCTTATTGATTTAAAGGTTGAATTGAGTTATCGTGCTTTGGAGTTGGATTGTTAGCATGATTACGTGTAGCTGAAACTAGTACATTGCCAGAAATTCTAAATCATAACATTAGTTAAGATTTGAAGGTGATGATGGAATTATATAATTGAATTGTTCAATAGATACACAGGACATCTAAATTCACGATTGGTTTGCTCATTTCAAGCAATGTTTTCCAGTTCTAGCACTTTTAGTGATAAATGAGATTTAACTACTGGATGAATAGATAAAGGGAACTGAACTTGGGAATTGAAATCAAATCTGATTGGAGTGAAATAATTTAAATAAGTTTGAAATAAGTCACCCAGTTGCAAATCGCTAAGTCCCAAAAGAAATTGCTGAAGGTTTGCATTCACACCTAGGTTAATGAGATTGATTTTGTAACAAGTTTGGGCTTTAAGTTAGGTAGCGGGTTCAAATTAAGAGGTTCCCCCTTGTGCTTGAATCCGGACTTGAACTCGAGGCCCGAAATGTATAATATTGGTCAATTAGGACTTTTTGTTCATTACTAGAGACAAAAATATAGAAAATCATAGTTGCTTTAGGTTTGCCCTATAATTAGTAAAATGAGACGATCCTCGCCAAATAGTATCGCATAAATTGTGGGGCCCTCGATAAATGTTTATATTAAAAATACTTAGAATCCGGGCGTGCCGTTTAGTGAATTTCACGGCCTCTCGCAAAGATAATAATACGCTAGCCACTTTAGGCGTGCTTTTAATAATTTTACCTTCTTAAGTACGGGTGTGCATTTCATGCGACCCAAATCCAAATCCCAAAACGTTGAATAAGAATGTGTCGAGGATCCGGGTGCATTTCATGTGACGTGATCCAAAAATACGTTCTTAAATGACGTTCACTTTCTTAATAATTGACTAAAAGCGGTAAATAATTCTAAAATTGCGCTATAGGTTTAGCATGCATTAAAATCAGATTTTAGCCAAATATAGCAGTTGAGCGACCGTGCTAGAACCACGGAACTCGAAAGTGCCTAACACCCCTTCTCCCGGGTTAACAAAATTCCTTACCCGAATTTCTGGTTCGCAACTGTAATACAGAGTCAAACCCTTTCCTCGATTCGGGATTCAAACTGGTGACTTGGGACACCATATATCTCCCAAGTGGCGACTCCGAATCTCTTAATAAATGAATCCCGTTTCGATTATCCTTTAATTGGAAAAACTCCTTTTATTATATCCTTCACGGGGTGTAGCGGAAAAAGGAGGTGTGACAGCTCTGACAACTCTGCTGGGGACAAGAATCTAGAATTTCGGTTCAGGGTTCAAGAATTCGAGCTCAGTTAAATTGTTATATTTTTCTTTATTTGATTTTGCTACATGTTTCAAGCTATATGTGCTAAATGGTTTACCGCTTTGATATATGTTGAATTGTATGTAAACTGTTACGAATCCCTTCCTCTCCCTAAGTCTTCTACATCATGGAGAAGGGTGCACTTCGTGTAGCTTCTCTTCTGTTTAGAGTCTTTTCCCATTTAGAACGATGTTTGGATGAGTTGCTAACCCGGCGGGGCTTCTATATCCCCGGTACGCTACCTTCTCCTCGGCTCGAGTTGTCCGCTCGGGTAAGCCAGGTCTAGACCAATAAACCTAGGGATTAAACCTAGAAGAACAATAAACTCATGCCGGATCCCTAGTAGGACGCTTGTTTGCATCATGTGCATTTGACTTAGAGGACTTAACACCGGGGTTGGGTCCGTCTAGGACAGGTGACCTGAATTGAAATGACCGTCCTGATGCATCTTACTTGCTACTTGCGCATTTATTTGCTCGGCTTTGCATGGTGACCGGCTTGTATATAATGAGCAAAAAATTGTGAAAAATAGCAGTGTTAAGATTAAGTGAGGGTAATCATTTGTTTGAAAAACCAATACCCAAATCATACCGAAATGCTGCTGGATTTTTGAAAAAATGGATAAAGTGAAAAAACAAAAAATGTTTGAAAAAGAAATTGTTGTCCAAAATAGCTTTGATTTTGGTAAATCTGCCCGAACTACGCTGGTTTGATCATCACCAGGTGTGAGATACGTAGGCAACCCTTATCGGGTCCAACCACCTCTTTTCAAAAATAGCCAAAAAATATCAAAAGTTTAATTTTGTCAAAAAAAGTCAGGTGACGTCATTCTTGTTTAAAATCAGCCGAATGTCCCCAAAAGGACGCCGGAAGGTTGTTTCTACAAGAACAACCACCCTGAGTCATTTTAAAACGGTTTGCGGGCACAACCTTAAAATCTCCCTTTCGAAAGTGCTGAAAGGCCGTATTCGCAAAAACAAGTCTTTGTTTTCTTAAATAATTTTTTTTGAAAAATAGCCACTTTGCTTTTTAAGTCAAAATAAGCCATTACACGGCCAGTTTTCTTTAAATAGTCACAGTTGACATTGACACCTTCTCAGTCTTGTGCAGGCCCATGGCGATGCCGAGTGATGCCCCGTGGACTCCAGGATTTGAAGCTTTGATGTATTCCTAGTCACCGAGTATGTATTTTGTTTTTAAGTCTGTTTTGTAATTTTTCCCTTTTAGAAAAACAAATAGTCTAGTATCACTTGTAATCGGCGTTTATTAATGAAGATTTGAAAAAATCCCAAAAAATTATCTCAAAGTTTTGCATTCAATTTGCAAGAACTACGCTTGGTCTGATTCATGCGGAGTCATGATACGTAGGCAATCTACATAGGATTCGACCATAACCAAAAGAAAAAGAAAAAAAGGAAAAAAAAGAGAGGAAAAACCACAAAAAGGCAAAAAGAAAAGAAAATAGCGGAAAAACAAGAAGGAAAGAAAAGAAAAAATCAAGAAATGGAAGAAAATAGGAACAAGAGAAGACAAAGGCAAGATTGAAAAAAGGGAAAAAGAAGAAAAACAAAGGAAGAAAAAGTTTGCAATTGAAAAGACGGGATGACGCATGCGCCCGATTAAAAGCTGTTACCAATATGTTAAATGCCCTAATGCTAACGTGATGATTTCATTTTATCATGTCATTCCAGAAAGGTGGTTGGTTTGTGGTGGTAACTCGTTTTTACAACTCAAGGACAAAAGGCAGTTGGCATCCTAGCCACCCATTCCTACAACACCTGGGGAAAAACCAAACTGAACATGACAGGCCAAGAATCAGATACTAGTATCGTGGACCCGTCAAAAGAGGTAGAAGTGGTAGATGTTAGAGCAATGAAAGAAGAGATGTATAAGTTGAGACAGCAGATGGATGAGATGCATCAGGCCTGGGCTAAGGGTCAGCCGACACCAGTTTATCCCGCCAATCCAGCATATATCCCACCTCTGGCTCAGTCTCAGGAGCTTCCTCCTGCGAGTTCATCTTCACCTTTCCCGTTCTACCAACCAAGTTATGTCACCACCTCCTATCTTCCCTAAGCTACACTACCCAAACAAAACCCTCCTCCACCAATCACCCCTGTCTTTGTGGCGCCTCCACCTGCCACGCTGCAAAGATCTTCCAGTTAGCCCCTGTTTCAAGCTCACGATAGTCAGTACTATCCTCCTGAGCCTACATTTAAAGCTCCTGAGCCATATTCCTACACTCCTCACCTTAAGCTCCCGGTGGAAACTAACAATCCGCTTAAGGATCCGGAGCAGGAAGAGATGTTTCGAAAGTAAAAAGCCTGGAGCAATCCTTCAGGAACATGAAAGGGTTGGGTGGCCAAATCAGTGTGGCTTATAAAGATTTGTGTCTATTCCCGGATGTTCAGTTACCTGTAGGGTTCAAAATGCCAAAATTTGACCTGTATGACGGTCGTGCTGACCCGATGGCCCACCTGAGGGTATTCTGCAGCAAAATGAGAGGGGCCGATGGGAAGGATGAATTACTGATGGCGTACTTCAGCCAAAGCCTAAGTGGCGCAACCTTGGAATGGTACACGCGGCAGGATCACGCCCGATGGTACACTTGGGATGACTTGGCCCAAGCATTTGCGTGCCATTTCCAGTACAATCTTGAAATCGTCCCTGACCGTCTGTCACTGACTAAAATTGAGAAGAAGCCTGGGGAAAGCTTCAGAGAGTACAGCTTCCGGTGGAGAGAGCATGCGGCAAGAGTCGATCCTCCAATGAGAGAGAGCGAGATGGTCGATTATTTCCTACAAGCTTTGGAGCCTACCTACTATGGTCACCTGGTGTCAGCAGTGGGAAAATCTTTTAACGAGGCAGTGAAAATGGGAAGCATAGTTGAAGAGGGGCTCAAATCCGACAAAATCATGAGCTATTCAGCAATCAAAGCAACTACCCAGGCTATCCAGAGCGGAGGGGTACTGGGAAAGAAAAAGAAAGAATATGTGGCGGTAGTTGACTCGAGAACTTGGTCCAGAGGTCCATCACCATATTACCATCAACCTCGACCCCGGTCCCAACCCTACTCCCACACTCCACAGCACTATTACCCACCCCATGGCCCCCACTTCTCTGTCCACCATGCCCATACATACCCCTAACATCCTACCCACGCGACATGGCGTGCACCCACTCCATAAAATACTTACCCAACTCAAAACACCTACCCACCTCCAAGAGCCTACAGGAATCCCCCTGGAGCGAGTTTGCGGGCCAACCAATATCTCAAGCAAGAAAGGGCGCAGAAGCAGGAATCTTTCACCCCCATCGGAGAATCATATGCAAATTTGTTTGAGAAACTAAAGCATTATAACCTGATTGCTACGGTTCCTCCAAATCATGTGGACAAGCATGCAAGAAGCTTTGACCTTTCTAAAAGGTATGAATCCCATTCCAATGCCCAGGGGCATGATGTCGAAAGTTGCCGGGATTTGAAAAGAGAGATAGAAAGAATGATTCAGGAAGGGATAATTGCGGTCCAGGACAGTGGCACCAGAACATTGCACAGAATCCTTTACCTGCACATGACGGTGCACATTTTGTGAGGAAGATCCATGGCGACGGGGAGTATGAGAATCCTCTCGGAAACTTGTTGAATGAAGGTCCCAGTAATTTTGATAGGCAACCCAGTGGCTAAGGTGTTAAGTTTTGTGGTTGGGAAGACGCTCCATCTCTTGGTTATCTAGAGTGGAGCTTTGGTGGTTTATTTTGTTGTCATTTCTGTTGTCCGAGTTATTTTCAGGGTTGTAATCCAGACATTGTCTTGTGACTCAAACCCTTCTATCTTTTCACCTTGCTTTGTTTAGTGTCGTCTAGGTTTGTTCAAGGGCTGTAACTAGTTTAGTTAGTTTGTTGTTGTTTAAACCTTTTTACCATCAGTCTAATACAATCCTCTGTTTCTCGCTATTTCTGGTCATTTTTAGTTCCCCTCTCCTTTTACAAATTCTTTTCATGCTGGTTCTAGTGACGCGACATGCACGCATAATTCTCAGCCTGTTTTTAAAAGTCAGTTTAGTAATGAAGCAATGAAACAATGTAAAGGCATTTTGAGATCACTTCGAGTCCAAGTCAAGTGAATTTGGGGGCAGATAGAACATAAAGAAATACGGTTGAAATGCATCATGCCGCACCGGTTTGAAGCCAAAGGCAAGTTTGCCCCAAGTCTACAAGAACTGTTCGTGGTATCGAGATTGTTGTCCAATGGTGCTAGGGAATTGACAAATACAGAAGGAAAATATATGAATCAATCAAAAGGTGTTATGTGTGTTTTCCTCAGCTTGTTTAACTGTGTAGTTTGTACTTGGCATGTTTTGGAGATTGGAATGACGAAGGCATTTTATTCTGCTATCCAACACACTTTATCCTTTGTTACCCCTTTTAGCCTCAGTTATTTTCTTGCATACCCCTCTTTCGGAATCAATAATAAAACTCGCAAGCTCGAAGGGGGAAGTAAGTGGAGAAGCAAGAGAAAAACAGTGAAAGGAAAGAAAATGAAAAGAAGAGAAAAGAAAAAGAAAGAAAAGAAAAGAAGAGGAAACAAAAGAAAAAGCAAAAAGAGAAAAGAAAAAGAAAGAAAAGAAAAGAAGAGAAAAGAAAAGAAAAAGCAAAAAGAGAAGAGAAAAAGAAAAGGAAAAAGAAGAGAAAGAAAAAGGAAGAGAAAAGAAAAAGCAAAGAAAAGAAAAGAGAACAAAAGAATGAAAAGAAAGGAAAAGAAAGTGGAAGAAAGGACAGACCGCAACAACAAAAGTAGTCACCTGAACTACGCTTGACTTGATCCCGAAAGGGTACGTAGGCAGCCTCTCTCCGAGGTTTAGTCACACCAAAACAAAAGTCCGAAGATCCCCAAGAAAGAAACTGGGGCAGAAGTTGTGATTGTTATAAGAAAGGCTGATTCCAAAAGTTGTAATGTTAAACCCACGATTGAATTATTTTGAGCCTCTATACCCTTCTTTTTATACCCCATCCAACAGCCGCATTACAGTCCAAAAAAGACCTTTCGATCAGTCTTCAAAAAGTGCTAGTACGAGCGAGTTAAAGGTGATTAATGGCAAAGACAATAGTCCGGTACAAGAAGAAAAAATGATGAAACTGAGAGAGTCTTATTGGTGAAAACCCTCACGGGCACCGTAAGGCGACGGAAGCTGAGAGAAATCAAAATGAGAGAGTCTTATTGGTGAAAACCTTCACGGGTACCATAAAGCAACGGTGAGTTGAGAGAAAAACCAAAATGAGATAGGCTTGATGGTGAAAACCCTTCGGGCACCACAAGTCAACTAAGGATGGTGAATCAGATCGAGCGAGCGGAGCATTGAAGCCCAATTTCACGGCAAAAAGTACAACAAGAGCTGAACATCAGATTTGCTAAACAGAGTAGGCTGCAGGTGCATGTCAAGGTCGCTAGAGTTGGTATCCATATCTGATGGTTTGCTACTCTCTAGGTTTCTTGTTAGGAATCATCTCTTTCCATTATCCTTTACTCTATTCCTCCCGCCTTGTTTTACTCCCTCGTCCTGGGTCGGTTGTTCAAACAAGTGAGAAATGACTTCAAAATCTGCCACCAAGCTTTCTAATTAAACAAAACAGGATCTGGTGAACACATCAAGGCGTCAAGTCTGGATAAAACCACAGGCACAATGAGTCGGCCGCAATCAACATGCTTTGGTATTCGTGTAAAATACAAGGGTTTGGAACATATCAATTCAGGAACAATTCAACAGATGGAGGATGTTTGGTGAACGGATCAGAGATATGTGCTGCGTTAAGGGTAGCAAAGAAATGGGTTGGCAAGGTCTCCAAGTGAGAATCAATTATCATGGTAAGTGAGGAAATAATAAACTCGAGGCCGAAGCCAGTGGTTAAGCCAAGAAAGAACATCATATACCCGAAGTGGGGGGCAATAGACATGCCGTGGGATTCATATGAAACATAAGGGTTGGGGAGATGACAGTTCATGCAATGCAACAAACGGAGGCTATCGGGCCGCCTTCAAAGTTCAAGGCCACAAACCAACCACCACATTTTTAACTTACAAGTTTTCTTTGTTTGAAACAGGAACAAAGTAGTGCAAGAAAGTTGGTTCAACAGTAAGGGAACAAGAAAGGAAAGCAAAAGAAAAGGAAGAAGAGGAGAACCGACAAAAGGGAAGTTTCTCAAATCATTGACCTTTGCCATTACTTTTCACAATGTTTCCTCATTGGATAAAAGGCCTAGTCTGATGGATTTCTCTCCAAATCTAAATCTTAGTCTGACAAATCTTTTTTCTAAGATAGACGACCTAGTCTGATGAATTTTCTCCTAGGATCAACATCTTAGTCTGATGAATCATTCTCCTAAGATAACCAAAAATGGACCTAGTCTGATGAATCTCCTCTTAGGATCTAAATCTTAGTCTGATGAATCCTTCTCCCAAGATGACAAAATAGACCTAGTCTGATGAATTTTCTCGTAGGATCAAAATCTTAGTATGATGAATCTCCTACCAGGATCTAAATCTTAGTCTGATGAAGCTTCCTCCTAAGATAACACAATGGACTTAGTCTGATGAATCTTCTCCTAGGGTCTGCATCTTAGTCTGATGAATATCTCTCCTAAGATAGAAAACCTAGTCTGATGACGTTTCTCCTAGGATAAAAGTTGTAGTCAAATGGTTTTACTCACGGGGGACGTACATGCCAATCAAGTCTTTAGTTTTGCTCTCACCGTCGTATCAATAGCTTAGGTAACAACTCACAAGTCTGCCCAGCCAGAAACTGGGGCAGAAAATTTCGTTTGTTTTGTTTGTTTTGGTTGCAGGCGCCCACCTGGAGAACAAGGGAAGTGCAATTCAAATTTTAGCTTTTAATTTTCAATATTTGATAACATGCTGTACCCAGTTACCAAACTGGGGCAGAAAATTTTCTTTGTTTGTCTATTTTATTGCAGTCAGGAGCCCACCTGGAGAACAAGGGAATACTTTTCAAGCTCAGCAATCAGGCGCCCACCTGGAGAACAAGGGCATACTTTTCAAGTTTAGCAGTCAGGCGCCTACCTGGAGAATAAGGGAAATACAATTCAAAATTTTAGCTTTTACTTTTAATATCTGATAATATGATGTGCCCAGTCGTCAAACTGGGGCAAGAAATTTTCTTTGTTTGTCTATTTTGTTGCAGTCAGGAGCACACCTGGAGAACAAGAGAATACTTTTCAAGCATTACCGTCAGGAGCCCACCTGGAAAACAAGGGAATACGTTTCAAGCGTCAGCAATCAGGAGCCCACCTGGAGAATAGAGGCACATATTTCAAACTTCAGCAGTCAAGCATCACTCGAAGGAATGGCAAAACATCTCCGATCACAATGCAAGGCAACAACGCAAGTATTCCACCAGAAGAATACAAGTTCAAGGCAACACAAGAGCAAGTTAGAAGACATAGATAGGAACTTTTTGTAATTCATAGATAATAGCTTAGGCTAGCTTCTTTTTATTTTAACACGGTGTAATAAGGAGGTCAGCAAGCAGTAGCAGCAGCAATAGCAGTGAAATCACAGCTCCTGGTAGCCGCAGCTACCAAACTTTCCCGAACTACACTGACCTGATTCCTTTTTAGCCAAGGATATGTAGGCAACCTTTGAAGCTGGGTGCAGTCAGACGGTTTTAAAAAATGCTTCATACGGAATATTCTAATGAGCAAAAATCGCTCGTATTTGCTAACTTATCTTTGCCCGAAAACTTTTCATGTTTCTGAGCAAAAAAGGGCAGCTGTGAGCACGTGATTTTTGCCCTATAGATGAATTATTCCCAAAATTCAAACAAATGATTTTCTTTCATTATTTTACAATTTCTTGAATTTTGTGTTATTTTCTGTTAATTGTTTTCATTTTATTTGTGTATTTTAATCAGTAAAAAATACAAAAATACTTGGCATTTGCATTTAGAATATCACATTTTAGGATTAATTAGTAGTTGAGTTACTTTTGGGAAAAGAAAAATAACAAAAAATGGTCCTTTTTTGTATTTTTAGTTTTAATTTGTTTAGTTTACATTTAAATAGGGAATTTGTGTAATTGGAAATTTAGAAGTGTAATTTTGGAGTCAATTTGAGTTTTGGTTTTTTAATTTAACATTTAACAAAATCAAAAAATAAAATACAAAATAAATAAATAAAATACAAGGAAAAGAGATAAGAAAAAAAAAGAAAACAAACAAAAGAATTGGAAATTAACCCAAAGGAAAGAGCTGCCCGGTTTGGGCTTAAATAATCCCAGCCCAATTCAATTAACTGTCCATACCCGTCCCAGTAGCCCAAAATTCTTTCCCACTAGCTAATGACTAAACGTCCCCATTTTATTTCACCCAATCTCAGCCATTCATTAACATAATCAAACAGCTGTGGTGCCTTCCCTTTGAATTGATAAAAATGTCTGAAAGTCCTAATAACCTTAGAGACCAAACATATCATCTTTCTCGTACCTCTCCTCACCTCACCGGCTCCGCCGCCAGAAATCGTCTACGGCGGCAGACGACTCCTTTTCCCTTCCAGAAATACACCCTAGATTCCCCGTCTCTCACACTCTCCGAATCCAATGCCCTTTTTCCTTGAATCACAGCCAAATAATCGAATATTCGATCGAAAAACTCCGGCCAAGACGCAAAGTTATCCAAATCCGACCAAATTCACACCAGTGAATCTGCTTCGTTCCCTCTTTCCAATGACCTAAGAATTACCCCTCGAACATGGCTGGAATTGTTCGAAATTTAGTTTGAATTTTTCCGGCCATAACCCTAAGTTCTCTAAATTACTCTGAATTGGTACTACGTGATCCTCGGGCTTTCCTCGTGACGAATTCAACGTTATTAGCCTTCGAATATCATTGAATTTGGTCGAATCTTATACTAGTGAGTTTCTTAGATTTTTCTTTTGTTTTTCTGTTCGTTTTCTTCCCCATGTTTTTTGTGTGTCGTTAATGGATTGGATTCAATGTTATCTATCTAGAGTTAATAGCTAAAGTTGTTACTATTCGGATTGTTGTCCAAAACCTGTTAATTGTTAGTTCGTCATTAGTTAATTCTTGTTTAGCGTTTAGTTTAGTTAAACTTTGGGCATTCTGTTTCTCCAAGATGACTGATGTTGTTAGGTTCAATTCTCGCTTTAGTTAGTAATTGTTTCATTTTGGTTTAATTTTCAAGAATAGTTCATTAGCAGGATTAATTGTGCTTTAATTGTTTAATATGATACAATTTGATTTCATACTGAATTTGTGATGGTCGCTTGATGAATTGTTGAACTGATCGATAGTAATTGGTAATTTGAAGTTCAGTATTCAGTTTGGATTTGAACTTGGTTGGATATAGCTGGATAATTTGGTTTATTGATTAATCATAGTTAAATTCAGGCCAAGGAATCTGATGTGTTAGGATGGTAATTGCAAAATAGGTTCAGGGGCTGTTTGGATAATTGAATTTGGACATGAAAGTTGTAGGATAGAATAAAAGGCCCTAGAATCATCTAGAATAGGGTCAGGTGTAGGTTTTCAGTAATTGTAAGGTGCTAACTTGAGTCACAAGCTAAGAAATAAGGGACTAATTGAATAAATAAATAGGGAGTTACATAAAAAACAGAAAATAAGGGTTGCCATCAGCTTTTTCCTATAAAAGGCATGCCTAAGTGCCTTCATTGAAAAGTTTTTGAACCTAAAAAAGAATTCCCCCCAAAATCTCCTTAGCTCCACAGATATGAAATTCAAATTCAGATCAAAGCTCCTTTTAGATCTTAGTTTTTTCTTTTAAAAAACAAAAAAAATCCAAAAACAAAGAAAATATGAGAGAAAAATAAAAAGATACTGTTTCATGGCTTCTCCTTTAGGTCATTCTCGAATTTCAGCCTCTAAATCGACATTCTAGCTTACTTTGGATCGAAGAGTAATCTTGTCACGACCCTAGTTTACCCTCCATGAACATGTCGTGATGGCACCTAGTTCCTATGACTAGGTAAGCCTAAAAATGCGGAAGATAAACTAAAATTTGTGAAAGAAAATAAATAAAACTGAACTGGTAAAATAAACAGGGTTTAAGGTGCCGTTCGGCACATACCACAACAATTCTCAAAGCTAACAAAACTTCCCAAAACCCGAAAACTCACAAATCACAAGCTAAGGGATATATAAGAGGCTCTGACTCAAGAATATCTATACAAAGGAGAAAATACTGGAAGAACTATACTTATTACAGAAAAGCCGAAAAGGGACTCCTCGGTCTGCGGACGTAGCAGATATACCTTGAAGTCTCTACCAATACGCCTCCTTCCAAGGCTGACAGAACTAAACGGAAGTACCTGTATCTGCACAACCAAAAATGTGCAGAAGAGTAGTATGAGCACACCACAGCGGTGCCCAGTAAGTACCAAGGCTAACCTCGATGGGGTAGTGACGAGGAACGGTCAAGGCACCTACCGGTCGATAAACAGTATAATCATAGGAATAATGGTAATGACATATAAATATGTAAAGAATGCGTGAACGACCAAAAAATGCTACAATTCACAATAAGGGACAAATACAACAATTAACAACAAGAATATAATAAACGATGATACAAAACGACGGTAGAATCACAATCCAAATCCTAAGGCCACAACACAGCAAGAAAAGAAACAAGTTAATAACTTATATCGTACAATGATGTTCACAGAAGGTCTTATCCCACTCTTTACACAATTTCACCAATCTCGGACTAACCACAACTCGCGAAAACCCAGCATCTGAAATCTAACAATTGCCATCCTGTGCCCCATCAATCTCATGGTCATACCGACAACTAACTGGCTAACTAGGGCCACTCTCCCAAATATAATGGATAAGCGAGGCGTACCTCCACCCTTAGAAAAAACAAAAATCAGGAGGAATTCACCTCTAATAGGAGTGCTCAGCTACGTGTATGCTTGTACAAGTGTTTCTAACAAAATTCTACCAACCAGCAACATGAAAAGGAGGACGGACCGCACGTATGATGTTCCCTCACAACTCCCAAGCGGTAACGTTCATACAGGTAAACAATCCACAATCACAATAGAAACAAATAGGAATGCCTCAACAGGCCGTCACAACTCTATACAATCAATCCCTGACATAGCCCACCTTATTTTGCCACGTGTGCAATAAATAATATAATAGGCACCGCCTTATTTCGCCACACATGCATAACAATGTCCCACCTTATTCCGCCACATGCGCAACCCACATATAAGCATATAACATATCCCGCCTTATTACTCCGCATGTGCAAAACATCAATAACAACAATAGCACGGCAAAGACCTCGTGCAACCTTTCAACAACAACCGCACGGCAGAAACCTCGTGCATCACAATATCAACAACCGCACGACAGAAACCTCGTGCATCACAATATCAACAACCGCACGGCAGAAACCTCGTGCATCACAATAGCAACAATTTAACAGGGTGGAAATCTGACAAGAATGATAAATGCCGCAGTGTAATAAGGCAATTCAACGAAACAATAATAACTACCAGGATAAAACAGAAACACAGGGTAAATACCACTCAATCTCAAATACTAATTAGGGTCTCCCAGGATAGCGTCCTGCAGCCCTCTGCTCAACTGTCCAATGGATCTCCCGGGATACCGTCCCGTAGTCCCAAAATAAAAGAGCAATCTCAGCCAGAAACAAACCAAGGGATAAATATGAAAAACGGAGTAGCAGATAGAACTAGCCTAGCATGCTTCACGTAGTACGATTAAACAACTTAGCAATTAGGCAATTATATTAGGTAGACATGCTTTTCCTAGTCTAACACAAGTAATAGGCTTCAAGTAATATAAAAGAAACAAGAAAGAAAGTTAAATGTTAACAACTTAAGTAAAACAGGATTTTTTTCATCAATAGGCTCAAGTACAAATTCATATTCGGTGATTACAAGGATCTAAAAGCCTAAAGGGTCAATTTACCACAAATAAATCCGAACACGCACTCGTCACCTCGCGTGCAAGGAATACAATCAACATAGAAGACTCAAATCCTAAGGGGAAGTCCCCCACACAAGGTTAGGCAAGATACTTACCTCGAACCGATTAACATCAACTAGCAAACACGTTCTTGCCACGAGTTCTCGACTCCAAATGGCCCAAATCTAGTCAATTAAATCACACATTGTAAATAATATTGCAAACAACTGATTCCACTATAAAATTTAGAGCTAGGGCGCAAAAATAGGTAAAATGACCAAAATGCCCTTCCAGCCAACGTCTTGGAATTGAATAATTTTTCACATTTTTAGAACCCTTGTACTCTCACGAGTCCAACCATATAAAAATTTCCCAAATCGGAGGTCAAATGCCCATTCAAATCACAATAACTAAGTCTAAGAAGTTTCATCCAATTTTCCACAATTTTGACCTTGAATTCGAATTTTAATGGTGGATTTAACTAGATATTGATAGAAACTAAATGAGGTTAAAGAAACATTACCCACTAATCTTCTCTTCAAAATCCACCCAAAATCGCCTTCTCCCGAGCTCCCAATTGATTTTCCTACTTTTGAAATAAACCCTCGGATTATCCTATTTCACACCAGTGACTTCCGCTCTTGTGGTCCCGCTTTTGCGGAAAAGCAACCGCTTCTGCGGTTTCCTTAAACTTCCCAATTTCCGCTTTTGCGGTCCACCAATCGCAGAAGCGAGTTCGCTTATGCGGAACTTACACCGCTTCTGTGGCTCCCAAGACAACGCCTACTTTTTGCTCCTGCGGTTACCAAGCCGCTTCTGCGGCTCCGCTTCTGCGGTTACCAAGACGCTTCTGCGGCTCCGCTTCTGCGGTTCCCAAGCCACAGAAGAGGAAATACCAGAAGGCCTGTTGCAATTTTCTTCTAACTTCAAAAATTTACCCGTTGAGCATCTGAATCACACCTGAGGCCCCCGGGACCTCAACCAATCACACGCACAAGTCATATAACCCAACACGGACTCGCTCGAAGTTCCAAATCACATAATACAACATCGAAACGCCGAATTTAACCAAAAATAAAGCTTATGAACTTTCAAATTTTCAAAATACGCTTTCGATTAAAAACCTAACCAAATCACGTCCGAATGACCTAAAATTTTGCACACACATCCCAAATGACACGACGGAGCAACTGCAACTTGCAGAATTCCATTCCCACCCTCGGATAAAAAACTCACTATCGGACCGGAGACTAGGAAAATTCAACCTTCGGCATTTCAAGCCTAAATTAGCTACGGACCTCCAAAACTCATTCCGAACACGCTCCCAACCCCGAAATCATCTAACGGAGCTAACGGAACCATCGAATTTCTATTCCGAGGTCATCTTCACACTGTTCCAAATGCAGACCATTTTTTAAATCTTAAGTTCTCATTTAGGGACTAAGTGTCCCAAGACACTCCGAATCCTAATACCGAACGTCCCGGCAAATCAAGATAGCAGAAATGAACTTAGGGAAAGCAGTTAATGGGGGATCGGGGCATAAATTCTAAAAACGACCGGTCGGGTCGTTACAAATCTGAAGTCTACTATTTCTGTTCAATATGGAGATTTAAAGACACTTCGAGTCAGTTGAGCATGGGATCTGATTAGTTTGAAGTGGACTGTTGGTTATTTGTTGATAGTGTTCATTGCTAGGTCATTTTCTGGTCATTTTGGTGTTGTTTGTGGGTTGCTATATTAGCCTAGTCTGATTTAGAACAGTTCTGGACCACTGAGTTATTTTTTGGCTGAAATTGGCTATGTTTGTTGCTATTTGAACTCCAAATTGCTGCTGTTACGTTTGATGTTGCTGACCTCCTCTCTTCTCTCTTGTTATTTCATATTCCAGGTACACATCTCAAAATTACCTTCGTGTAGCTTTTGAAACAGAGATTTGATAGATAGTTAGATGTGTTAACTGATATACATTGATTTGTACTGACATAAACAATGGCTGTGAGTTAATATATTTTGTTTATTTTGATCTAATAGATTAGTTTAGGCAGGCTTATTCTCAGATCTGTCCTATCTTTCCTCTTCCACTCAGTTGAATTCAAATGTTGCTTATTGATTCAAAGGTTGAATTGAGTTATCGTGCTTTGGAGTTGGACTGTTAGCATGATTACGTATAGCTGAAACTAGTACATTGCAAGAAATTCTAAATCGTAACATTAGTTAAGATTTGAAGGTGATGATGGAATGATGATGGAATTATATAATTGAATTGTTCAATAGATACACAGGACATCTAAATTCACGATTGGTTTGCTCATTTCTAGCAATGTTTTCCAGTTCTAGCACTTTTAATGATAAATGAAATTTAACTACTGGATGAATAGATAAAGGGAACTGAACTTGGGAATTGAAATCAAATCTGATTGGTGTGAAATAATTTAAATAAGTTTGAAATAAGTCACATAGTTGCAAATCGCTAAGTCCCAAAAGAAATTGCTGAAGGTTTGCATTCACACCTAGGTTAATGAGATTGATTTTGTAACAAGTTTGGGCTTTGAGTTAGGTAGCGGGTTCAAATTAAGAGGTTCCCCCTTGTGTTTGAATCCGGACTTGAACTCGAGGCCCAAAATTTATAATATTGGTCAATTAGGACTTTTTGTTCATTACTAGAGACAAAAATATAGAAAATCATAGTTGCTTTAGATTTTCCCTTTAATTAATAAAATGAGACGAGCCTTGCCAAATAGTATCGCATAAATTGCGGGGCCCTCGATAAATGTTTATATTGAAAATACTTAGAATCCGGGCGTGCTGTTTAGTGAATTTCATGGCCTCTCGCAAAGATAATAATATGCTAGCCGTTTAGGCGCGCTTTTAATAATTTTACCTTCTTAAGTACGGGTGTGCATTTCATGCGACCCAAATCCAAATCCCAAAACGTTGAATAAGAATGTGTCGAGGATCCGGGTGCATTTCATGTGACGTGATCCAAAAGCACGTTCTTAAACGACGTTCACTTTCTTAATAATTGACTAAAAGCGGTAAATAATTCTAAAATTGCGCTATAGGTTTAGCATGTATTAAAATCAGATTTTAGCCAAATATAGCAGTTGAGCGACCATGCTAGAACGACTGAACTCAAAAGTGCCTAACCCCTTCTCCTGGGTTAACAGAATTCCTTACCCGAATTTCCAGTTCGCAAGTGTAATACAGTCAAACCCTTTCCTCGATTCGGGATTCAAACCGGTGACTTGGGACACCATATATCTCCCAAGTGGCGACTCTGAATCTCTTAATAAATGAATCCCGTTTTGATTGTCCTTTTATTGGAAAAACTCTTTTTATTATACCCTTACGGGGTGTTGTGATAAAGGAGGTGTGACAGTCTTCATTGATGATATATTGATATATTCCCGCAGCCAGGAGGAGCATGAGTAACACCTTAGAGTGGTTCTTCAGACTCTGAGGGATAGTCAATTATATGCTAAATTCTCGAAGTGTGAATTCTAGTTGAGTTCAGTTGCATTTCTGGGTCATGTTGTATTAGTATAGGCTATTCAGGTGGTCCCAAAGAAGATTGAGGCAGTCAAAGAACTAGCCTAGACCAGCATCAGCTACAGAGATTCGGAGTTTCTTGGGATAGGCCAGCTACTATCATCGGTTCGTAGAGGGGTTTTCATCTATTGCAGCCCTGATAACCAGATTGGCCTAGAAGGGTGCCCATTTCAGATGGTCGGATGAGTGTGAGGTGAGCTTTCAGAAGCTCAAGACAGCTCTGACTACGACACCAGTGTTGGTTTTACCCACAGGTTCAGGGCCTTATACAGTTTATTGTGATGCTTCTCGTGTTGGGCTTGGAGTAGTGTTGATGCAGGATGGCAAAGTCATTGCCTAAGCTTCGAGGCAGTTGAAGATTTATGAGAAGAACTATCCGGTTCATGATTTGGAGTTGGCAGCCATAGTTCACACATTGAAGATTTGGAGGCATTACCTGTATGGCGTGGCATATGAGGTGTCCATGGATCACATGAGTCTTCAGTATTTGTTCAAGCAAAAGGAGTTGAATTTGAGGCAGAGGAGGTGGTTGGAGTTGTTGAAGGATTATGATTTCACCATTTTATATCATTCGGGAAAGGCCAATGTGGTGGCCGAGGCTTTGAGTAGAAAGTCAGCCAGTATGGGCAGTCTTGCTTATATTCCGGTCAGTGAGAGGTTGCTTGCTTTGGATGCTCAGGCTTTAGCCAATCAGTTCGTGAGACTGGATGTTTCTGAGCCCAGTCGTGTGTTAGCTTGCACAATTGCTCGATCTTCATTATTGAAGCGTATTCTTGATCAGCGGTATGATGATTCCCATTTGTGTGTCCTAGAGACATGGTGCAACACGAAGATGCCAGACAGGTTACCTTAGATTATAATGGAGTTTTGAGATTGCAGGGTCGAGTATGTGTGCCTAATGTGGATGGGCTCCGAGAGTTGATTTTGGAGGAGGCCCATAGCTCCCGGTACTTTATTTATCCGGGCACCGTAA
Source organism: Nicotiana glauca (assembly GCA_026770625.1). NCBI lineage: Eukaryota > Viridiplantae > Streptophyta > Magnoliopsida > Solanales > Solanaceae > Nicotiana > Nicotiana glauca. Next base: position 50,284 of record MU766422.1, read on the forward strand.
AGATGTATCAAGATTTACGGCAGCATTATTGGTGGCGTAGAATAAAGAAGGATATCGTAACATATGTGGCTCGTTGTTTGAATTTTTAGTAGGTTAAGTACGAGCATCAGAGGCCCGGTGGTTTATTTCAGAGGATTCTATGACTTCAAGGCCTTGAAAATCTCTAAAACTTAGGTACTTCCTTCTTTTGTTTGAAGGAAGAACCTAAGTTTAATTCTATGACTTCAAGGCCTTGAAAACCTCTAGAATTTAATTTCCCCGACTTTATCCCAACCTAAGTCGGGGAAAAGATGGGGATAAAATTCAAAATTAAACTTAGGTACTTCCTTCTTTTGTTTGAATTTTAAATGAGGTTTTCAAGGCCTTGTCGCAAATGCGAAAATCCCCTGTTCACCCTTGGATCGCAAATGCGACCCTTTCTTCACAAATGCGAAGTCGCAATTCTGACAACTATTTTGTAAATGCAAAATCTGGGAAAATTAAGAAGGGTTCGCAAATGCGAATCCTGTTTCACAATTCCCACACCTGCCGAGGTCGGGGTTTGCAATTGTGAACCCCTGTTCGCATTTCCCATAACCAAGACCTGCATTTTTCTATGCTTAGCCGATTTTAAGTCATTTTTCACATCTTTTTCAAACATAAACTCCTTGGGGCGATTTTCCAAGAATAAGTCTTCTTCCAAATTGATTATACGGGCGAATTGGCGGTGAAATCAAGGGGTGAAACTATAATTGAGACTTGAGTTGTGTTTAAGGCATCGAGGCAAGTGTTTGGTCTAACCTTAGCATGAGGGATTATGAGTCGAATCATATTTGTTATGTGATTATTGATGAGTACGACGTATAGGCATGGTGACGAGTATCTATACGTCGAAGTCAAGCATGCCCGTGAGTCTTATATTGTGATTTTCATGACTTCGTTGTATTATCTATGCTTAGAGGTGATTTTTATTTGTTGTGACAAGTTTATGGAGGTAGTTGTGACCTTTGAATATTGAGGAGCATTGGCTAAAAATATCTTACGAATTGTGAAAGTATATGAGTTGACTGAACCCTTTGGAGCATTGGCTCAAGTGGTAAGCTAAATGTGAAGTAAAAGTGAAAAAGAGAAAGAAGTTATTGTGTTGATACCCTTTCTGGGTTATTGTTGATTTATTGGTTGTTCCCTTGCCGGGATTTAAGAGTTTAATTGGTGTTCCCTTACTGGGAGTTCTATTATATTTTTGTTTATTTCCTTGCCCATTGTTTGTGATTGCTGTTTGGGTGAGGATGTGTATTAAAGCACGAAGGGTGATGCCGTGCATGATTGTGAGGAAAGAGAGTAAAAGTATGAAGGCTGATGCCGTGCCGCACGATGTACCATTACGTGCCGATTCTATTGATTATATGTGAGGAAAGAGAGTAAAAGCACGAAGGGTGATGTCGTGCTCATTTTATCATATAATTGCTTTGGTGAGGAAAGAGAGTAAAAGCACGAAGCGTGACGCCGTGCACATTTTTATTATATCATTGCATGGTGAGGACGAGAGTAAAACCACGAAGGGTGATGCCGTGCACTTATAGATTTCTGATTCTTTATTGATGCCTGAGTTATGTTGCTTCCTTCATTAGTTGATGACTTTTAATCGGAGTTGTTATCTTCCCCACAGCATGCTCCCCCTCCCATATTGATTGGTTATCTATGTACCTATGTTCCGCTGTATATATATAACTCCACAGGTTCATGTGGTATTCTGGTATAGCCTCGTCACTACTTCGCCGAGGTTAGGATAGGTACTTACCAGCACATGGGGTTGGTTGTGCTGATACTACACTTTGCACCGTGCGCAGATCCCAGAGCAGCATTTGGTCATCAGTAGTAGATCAGGAGCTATCCTTCAATCCGAGACTCCAAGGTAGCCTTGCTGGCGTCCGCAGGCCTAGCGTCTCTTCTATCTGTTTTTATGTTTTGTTGTTATTGTACTCGAGACAGATTATGTTCTTTTCTTTCAAGCACTTATTTGTAGTAATCCTAGACAGTCCGTGAATGTTGTGACACCAGATTCTGGTTAGAGGCGTATGTTGGTCTTTAGGATATTGTGGTTTTATATTTTATTTAAGACTTCCTCTAAATTTCATATTCCGATGTTATTTAATTGTTTATTCCCTGTTAATTTAATTTGTTAAAAATTAATTAAAAACAAAAAGAGTTAATGATTTCTGAGATTGTGACTTGCCTAGCTTCTACGAGTAGGTGCCATCACGACTCCCGAGGGTGGGAAATCTGGGTCGTGGCATTCACCTACGCACCTCCAAATCACAATCCGGACATGCTACTACGTCGAAAATCACCCTATGGAGCTAACAGAACCATAAAAATTTGAATACCAGGTCAAATACTAAAAAATCAAACTCGTTCAACTCTTTCAATTTTAAAGCTCTTTAGTTTAGAATGATTCTTCCAAATCAGTCCCGAATAACCTGAAAACCAAAAATGACGATTTACATAAGTCAAAATACATCATACAGAGCTACTCACGCATGTAAAATAATGAGCAAAATACCAATGCTCAAAACGACCAGTCGGGTCGTTACAATTATCATCCAAGAAGCAAAAAAGCAAATTCCCCTACCCACTTTATTGAAACAATTTAATCTACAATTAATTCCAATTCTAATTACCATTGTTTTAAGTCTAAAGCACACGACCCATTGATATGACACCGAACCCTTTAATTCTAAACAAATCTTAGTCAACTAATCTATTTAGCAAAGTAGCTTGAAACATACAAGTGGCATCTAAAGCCATAATTGTTACAGCTAAATTGTAGTTGTAAAGTTAATAAAGAGAAACTGAAAGTCAACATAGCATCAGAGCTGTCACACTTCCTTTTTTCCCGAGGGATATGGAGTTTTTCCAATTAAATTGATATTAATCAAAATAGGATTATTTAATTAATTTAGAGTCGCCACTTGGAATAATTTATGATGTCTCAAGTCACCGGTTTATTTTATTTCCCAAATCGAGGAAATTTGACTCTGTTTTAAAGTTTGCAAAAACTAGAAGACTGGGTAAGGAATTCTGTTAACTTGTGAGAAAGTGTGAGGCACTCCCGAGTTCCGTGGTCTTAGCATGGTCGCTCAACTATTAAGAATTGACCCGATTATCTGATTTAATACATATTCAAAACCTATTGTGCATTTTTAACTTCTAATCGCTTTTAGTTAATTTAATCGCCTTTTAGTATTTATGGAGTTTATTTGAACAAGTCGCGATGCCGCTTGATGTCGCCCAAGTTCACACCTCAAATTGGGGTTGTGAAGTAGTCGATGATAATTACCCAACTAGGAGTCAAGATCAATTCCCCAGGGAGCGTAGATGGGATTAGGTATATACCCGGACTAAGCTTATAATGTGTCCAAAATGCACTTCCACAAACTTTGTTGTTTTTGTCGACTTCTAAATTAATCTATTGCTTGCATATATAAAACTAAAGAATGATATTTTAAAGATCTTGGGTTGTATGTAATGACCCTACTGGTCGTTTCGCTTTTTAGAACCCCGCTCCCCTGAATTAGACTTTTCGCGCTTGCCTTAAGTAATTTACGAACTATGGGGGTGGTTGGTCTGGGATTTGGAGGAGTTTGGTTTGAAATAAGCACACTTGATTCTTTAAGATTTTCTTAAAAGGCTAAGTTTGACTTTGGTCAATAATTTTAGTAAACAGACCAAGAATCGTTATTTGATAGTCCCGAAGGGTCCGTAGGAAAATATGGGACCTGGACATATGCACGGAATCAGATTCCAAGGTCCCTAGTCCAAATAATGAATTTTTATTAGAAATTGTTAAAACTAAAATTCTAAGGATTTAATGAAATTTGGTAATGCTTGATCATATTGTTATCGGGACTATATGTTGATTTTGGAGCCCGTTAAAGGCCTAAAATAACATTTATGACTTGCCTGCAAAATTTGGTGCCAATCCGAGTAGTTTAAGCGTGTTTTGGCATGTTAGAAACGAATTAAGAACTTGAAGTTCATAAGTTTTATTCAATTGGTTTTAGGGGGGATTCTTAGATTTAGCATTGTTTCAAGCGTTCCGAAGGTTCGAGCGAGTTTGTTTCATGATTTCAAACTTGTCTGTATGTTTGGGCGGGGCCCGGGATCCCCGAGCGTCAATCGGTCGAGGCTCGAGTGAAGTTGGAAAATTTTGAAAGAGTTGAAGCTTTAAGGTGTTGTCATAACCGCACCTGCGATTAGTCAGCCACAGGTGCGGGATCGCGGAAGCGGTAGCTTTCTTACAGATGCGGCCAAGGCAGGCCAAGACAAAACCATAAAAGTGGCTCCTTAGCCGCATAAGAGTTTGCGCAGAAGCGGCTTCGAGAAGAGGTCGTAGCTCACTTGGCCAATTCCACAGATGCGGCCTTCCTCTCGCAAAAGCGGGACCGCAGATGCGGAAATCAATGAAGCAGTGAGTTCATTTAATACGGGCTCTAAGTCATTTTGGCCATTTTTCACTCACCATTGGGCGATTTTGGGAGCTTTTGAGAGGGGATTCCCACATAGCACCTTGAGGTAAGTTCATCCTCCTTATTTCTATGTTTAATACTTGAGTTTTGGGTTAGATTAACACGCCAAGATTAGGAGAAATCAAAGGGTTAGCGCAAAACCTAGGGTTTTGATGAAACTTAGATTTTACCACGAAATTTGTTATGGAATGGAGTAGAAATCATATACTATTGATCCTTAGTATATAGGGAACAACTTCCTTCGAAAAATTTCGAAATCGGGGCACGTGGGCTCGAGGTCGGATTTTAGGAAACTTGTGTTAAGAGTTGGGAAATTACTTCAGTAATTGAAATGCGTACACTTGAGCTTATATTGACTAGTTCCTACTTTGTTTAATTAGTTTCAAATCGTCCGAATTGAGGGTTGAGCACGTTCATGATATTAGAAGTACGCTCTGGAGCGAGGCGAGTCTCCTATCTAGCCGTGTAAGAGGGAATTATCCCCATAGGTGTATTAATTGAATAATTTGCCACTAAATGCGGGGGGCTACGTGCGTACTAGGTAACAAGAATACACGCGTAGCTACTATTATGCTTAAGTCCGGGTAGTTTAGTACCCAAAGCATTCTTTATGTGATGTTCTTGTGACTCTATGATTAATTTAGGGATTTCTTGAATCATGTTGAATGTTATAGATGACTAATAAGAAGCACATCCTTTATTGGACCTTAAAGGAGAAATTTGGTATTTTCATGAGTAATTACTCTCCTGATATATATTCTTGTCTATCTGTTATTGTGTTTAAATATGTTTGACCGCGTCGCATGGATGATTCACAATCAGGGTAATAGATGCATCTATGGTTCGCGTCGTTCGACCCTACGGTAGTGCACATTTTGTTTTTCATGTTGGATCGGGCCGTACGACCTCGACACTACTTGCGTATGCTTATTGATTGGTATATTGCTGTGATTAGAACTTTTTTATATGTCCTGAAATGAGAATGGTTTACTGTGATGTCATCTAGTAAAGGAGCTGTTGCCTCATGCTATATATTGTTAGTCATTGTCCTATCCATTCTTAGTATATCACTTACCATATTATTTTACCATAGTAAGTGTCATGTCGACCTTTCATTTCTACTTTTTCTAGATTAGATAGGATACTTACTGGGTACATATTTTTTATGTACTCATACTACACTTCTGTACTTAATTGTACAGTATCTAAGGCAGGTACATATGGTTACCAGGCTGGTTCATACCCTTGATCCGGCCGAGATTCCTCGGTGAGCTGCTCCCTTCCTATGCCGTTCAACATCCCGATGGAGTATTTTCTTTACTTTTGGCTGTCTACCCTATTTTTGGCAATAGGATAGTGTTATTCTTTGGTATATTCTACTAGCTGCCCACGCACTTGTGACACCAGGTCTTGGCACACACATTAGTAGACATTTCTTTTGGGTATTGTATAACTATTTTTGGTATACTACTGATTATCACTTGTTTTTAACTTCAAGCTTAGAAATATGTGATACTTATTTTGGTAAAGTAAAAATGAACACTTATTGATTTCTCCGCGTTGGCTTACCTGACAATGGTATTGGGCGCCATCATGACCTATAATGGAAATTTGGTCATGTCAACATGGTATTAGAGCAATAGGTTCAAGTAGTTCTCACACGTCATGGGCAAACCTATTAGAGTCTTGTAGATCGGTACGGAGACGTCTGTATTTATCTTTGAGAGGCTATAGGGTATTAAGAAACTACTCCTTATTCATTTCCTATCGTGCAGTGGATGGTACACTAAATTTCTCCCTTCTATTCTCTCATAGATGGTGAGGACGCGCATGACAGATGTTCCCGACTCGGGAAATGCTGCTCCCCCTATTGGTAGAGGATGAGGTAGAGGCCGGGGGAGGGCACCTGGCCGAGGTAGGGGGCGAGGGCATCCCAGTGCTGTTCCAGTAGCACCACCAGCAGATCTTGTGGGAGATCCTACTATTGAGGAGCAGGGCGAGGTGCCCGCAGCTGAGCCTACCCGGCGGACTTTATGACGGCACTGCGTTACTAGGAGGTCATAGGCCGTATACTGCGATTCATGGACACCATGACTCAGGCAGGTTTATTTCCAGCAAATCCAGCTACATCACAGGCAGGAGGGGGAGCATAGACCCCTGCTGCTCAGGCTCATGGTCATGCAACTGTAGTGTATCAAACTCTGGGCACACTACCTACGGATAGGGCTCAGCCACTTGTTGTAGTGGTGCCCGAGCCCAGACCCACTGTGGATGGTGACCCGCAGAAGCTATTGGATATATGTACTAGACTTTACCCTCATGTCTTCAGGGGTGAGTGTCATGAGGATGCTTAGGATTTTATTGATAGGTGCAGGGACAGACTGCACAACATGAGGATATTGGAGTCGCATAGGGTTGACTTCACCACTTTTCAGCTAGAGGGCAGGTCCCGTAGATAGTGGTAGTCTTATGTTCTTGGCATACCCGCAGGTTCTCCTCCTATCACTTGGGGTCAGTTCACGTAGTTATCTTTGGACAGGTATATTCCACCCTCTAAGAAGGAAGAGCTGCAGTACTAGTATGAGCAGCTTGAGCAGGGTCAGATGTCGTGACCGATTATGAGGCAAGGCTTTCGGAATTATCCCACCATGCATTGATGATACTTCCTACTGATGTAGAGAGGGTGTGGAGGTTTGTTGAAGGGTTGCATCTTGGTATTAGGGCCAACATAGCCCGAGAGGTGGAGATGGGGACTTTTTATCAGCTAGTAGTGGAGATTTATCGGAGGAATGAGGGTTACCTTATGAGAGGTAGAGAGCAGGCACAGCAGAACAAGAGGGCCCGATTCTCCTGAGAGTTCAGAGGTACCCCGGCTAGCGGTAGAGGTCAGTTTAGGAGGGGTCAGCCCGGCGGGCTCCCACATCTAGCACCAGCACCTGCCGAGGGTGCTCCAGCACACCTCTATTTCAGTGCCGTAACAGAGAGTTCTTATCACCCTCCAGCTATTCGGGGTTCTTCCAGTGGACATTCAGGTCCCCAAGGTTCTCCTGGCTCCTATTTCAGTGCTATGCTAGAGAGTTCACACCGTCCTCCAGCCATTTTTGGTTCCACTAGTGGGTATTCAGGCCACAGGGCCAGGCTTCTGGACAGCGGGATATAGTGCCCAGAGTTTTCTATGAGTGTGGAGACCCAGGCCACATGAAGAGGACCTACCCCAGGCTTGTGGGTAAGGCAGTACAGCAGGGTCAGTAGCTTATAATTCCAGCATCGATTGCCCAGCCGCCTAGGGGCAGGGGACAGAGTGGTAGAGGCCGTCCCAGAGGTGGAGGCCAGAAAGGGAGAGGTTAGCCTGCTACTGCTCAGTCAGCTGGAGGCCAACCAGCCGGTGCTCCAGCCAGATTCTATGCTCTTCCAGCCAGACCAAATGCATTGGCCTCAGATGCCGTTATCACAAGTATTATTTCCCTCTAGGGTAGAGATGCTTAAGTATTATTTGTTCCAAGGTCCACCTATTCATATGTGTCATCTCTGTTTGCTCATTTTCTGGTTATTGCTCTAGAGCCCTTGGGCACTTCTGTTCATGTGTCCACTTCTATGGGCACTTCTATTCATGTGTCCACTTCTATGGGCAATTCTATAATTATGGATCAGATCTACCAGTCCTGTGTAGTCACCTTCTGTGGGTTCGAGACTAGTGCAGATCTCCTGTTGCTTGATATGATTGATTTTGATGTCATTCTGGGCATGGATTTGTTATCCCCATACCACGTCGTCCTGGATTTCCATGCCAAGACCGTTACATTAGCGATGCCAAGGCTGCCTAGGTTGGAGTGGAAGGGTTCCACAGCTGATACATCTAGCCAGGTCATCTCTTTCCTAAAGGCTCGGCATATGGTGGAGAAGTGGTGTTTGGATTATCTAGCTTATGTTCGGGACACCACCGCAGAGTCTTCGATGATTGATTTGGTTCCAGTAGTCCGAGAGTTTGCCATTGAGTTTCCTTCTTATCTTCCGGGCATAACACCATATTGCGATATTGATTTATGTATTGATTTGGCTACAAGCACCCAGCCTATATGTCATGCCCCAAAATCCGAGGAGCGCGACCGGCGCTCAACCGAGTAAACCCGACTGAGCAAGCCTGGCAGGTTCCATACATACTACCCAACCCAA
>MU766422.1:61794-120392 GCA_026770625.1 Nicotiana glauca
TTGACATGCATGTAGAGAATATCATTCTTATATTCTTGAATTACTTCTCTACTGGCACCATGTATCTAAGTGTAGAAATAAGAGCTGAGATTATGAATCTTACCTCTTGGGAATGAAAATTTAGGTGTCTTCACTTGATTTTCTTCAATGATTTAGCCCAATCTTATGGAGTAATTTGATGGGAGACTTTCCCTCTCTAAGAGCCCTCTTTCTTTCTCTAGAAATGCTCAGAAAAATGCTCAAAATGAGCTATAACACCGGATATATCAATATGGAAGTCGGGTTAAAAATTAGAAAATTGGAGCCCCGAGTCAAATATGCGGTCGCATTTGCGATCGCAGAGTTAACATGCGGTCCGCATAATGGACCGCAAAATGCTCCCCAAAACCTAAACATTCTGACTCAGTCTGTGATAAAAATGCGGTCCGCATTTATATTCTGCGATCGCAAAGTGCACCGCAGAACTGACCCTCGCCAAATTCAAAGGAAAATATGCGACGACTATGCGGTCTGCATTTTGATTATGCGACTGCATTTCGACCGCATAATTGACTTCAATTTTAACCAACATTCTGCCTCACTCTACGGCAGATATGCGGTCCGCATTTCGATTATGCGATCGCATTCTGGACCGCATTTCTTGTATTTTTATGGAAACTTATTCTTGACTTTTTAATGCATTATTCAATACAAAAAGTATATTCATGAATTGTTAACACATGCTCCTAACTTGGCACCACGGAACTCGGATTTTCGAGTAGGGATTTTACGGGGCCTTACACTAAATCTATTCCACCATACCGTATCGCTCCGAAGAGTTGAAGGAGCAACTTGAGGAGTTGTTGGAAAAGGGGTTTGTTAGGCCCAATGTATCACCTTGGGGTGCACTAGTGTTATTTATGAAGAAGAAAGATAGAACTATGCGGATGTGCATTGACTACCGCCAGTTGAACAAGGCTACCATCAAGAATAATTACTCGTTGCCATGCATTGATGATTTGTTCTACCAGTTGCAGGGTTCTAGGGTGTTATCTAAGATCGACTTGAGGTCAGGGTACCATCAGTTGAGGATTCGGGACTCGGATGTTCCGAAGACTATATTTCGGATGAGATATGGCCATTATAAGTTTCTGGTGAGGTCCTTTGGCTTGACTAATGCCACAACAACATTCATGGACTTGATTAATAGAGTGTTCAGGCCTTATATTGATTCCTTTGTCATCGTCTTGATTGGCGATATCTTGGTATACTCCCATAGCCTGGGGGAGAACGAGCAACATTTGAGAGTAGTGCTTCAGACCTTGCGAGAGCAGAAGCTATATTCTAAGTTCTCCATGTGTGAGTTCTGGCTAGAGTCGGTGGCATTCTTGGGGCATATTGTGTCAGGAGAGGGTATTAAGGTAGACCCTAAGAAGATTGAGGCAGTTCAGAGTTGGCCACGTCCTACTTCAGTGACCCAGATCAGGAGTTTCTTGGGGTTAGCTGGTTATTATAGGCGATTCGTGCAGGACTTTTCATCTATTGCATCGCCTCTAAAAAGATTGACCCAGAAGGGTGCTCCTTTCTATTGGCCTGATGATTATGAGGCGAGCTTCTAGAAGCTCAAGACAGCTTTGACTACGACACCAGTTCTTGTGTTGCCTTTCGATTTAGGGATTTATACAGTATATTGCAAATACTTCAACTGTTGGCTTGGGTTGTGTATTGATGCAGGAGGGGCGAGTTATTGCATATGCCTCCAATCAACTGAAGATTCACGAGAAAAATTATCTTGTGCATGATCTGGAGTTGGCGGCAATTGTCCATGCTCTTAAGATATGGAGGCATTATCTGTATGTGGCATCATGCGAGGTTTATACTGATCATCGCAACTTGCAGCATCTGCTCAAGAAGAGTGATCTCAATTTAAGGCAGCGTAGATGGCTTGAGTTACTGAAGGATTATGACATCACCATTCTTTATTATCCAGGCAAGGCAAATGTGGTCATAAATGCCTTAAGAAGGAAAGCAAAGAGTATGGGTAGCTTGGCATTCATTCCAGTGGAGGAGAGGCCACTAGCTTTGGACATTCAGTGCTTTTCTAATAGATGTGTGTTTGGATATTTTAGAGCCCAGTCGAGTCCTTGCGTATGTTGTTACCCAGTCTTCACTATTGGCGAGGATGGCGTGCTGTGACTCTAAGGTCGCCTATGTGTTCCTAATGTTGATGACTTGAGGGAGAGGATTCTAGCGGAGGCACATAGTTTGCGATATTCTATACACCCAGGTGCTATAAAGATGTATCGTGACCTGAGGCAGCATTATTGGTGTCGACGGATGAAGAAGGACATAGTGGAGTATGTGGCGAAGTGTTTGAATTGCTAGCAGTTCAAGTATGAGCACCAGAGGCCAGGTGGCCTACGTCAGTAGATGCCCATTCCTGAGTGGAAGTGGGAGTGCATCACTATGGACTTCGTAGTGGGATTGCCCCGGACCTTGCAGAAGTTTGATGCAGTATGGGTCATTGTTGACAGGTTGACCAAGTCGGCACACTTTATTCCACTGTGACTACTTACTCTTCAGAGAGGTTGGCTCAGATGTACATTCGGGAGATAGTCCGGTTGCACGGTGTGCCTATTTCCATCATATCAGATAGAGGCCCTCGGTTCACTTCTCATTTTTGGAGAGTCGTTCAGAGTAAGTTGGGGACCCGCATGGAGCTCAGTACAACATTTTACCCTCAGACCGACGGGCAGTCAAAGTGGACAGTTCATATTCTGGAGGACATGCTTATGGCATGTATGATTGACTTCGAATGACAGTGGGATCTGTTCCTGCCTTTGGCTGAATTTGCTTACAATAATAGTTATTAGTCTATTATTGAAATGGTCCCGTATGAGGCTTAATACGGTCGGTGATGTTGTTCTCCGATCGGGTGGTTTCCCGGAGAGGCCAAGTTGTATGGTACAGATCTGGTGAAAGATGCCTTGGAGAAGGTGAAGCTAATTCAGGAAAGACTTCGCACGGCACAGTCCAGATAGAAGAGTTATGCGGATCAAAAGGTGCGTGATCTATCATTCATGGTCGGCAAGAAGGCTCTCTTCAAAGTCTCACTGATGAAAGGTGTCATAAGGTTTGGGAAGAAGGGCAAGTTGAGCCCAAGGTTTATTGGCCCATTTAAGGTGTTGAAGCGAGTTAGGGAGGTGGCATATGAGTTTTCTTTACCTCCCAGCTTATCGGGAGTCCATCCAGTTTTCCACATCTCTATGCTTTGGAGGTATCATGCCGATTGGTCCCATGTGCTAGATTTCAACACTATTCAGCTAGGCGAGAGATTGACCTACGAGGAGGAGCCAGTTGCCATTGTGGATAGGAAGGAGCGCTAATGAGGTCCAAGAGGGTTACTACGATAAAGGTCCAGTGGAGGGGCCAACCAGTCGAGGAGGTGACCTGGGAGTCCGAGGAGGACATGCAGAGTAGATATTCATACTTATTCGGCACTTCAGGTATGAATCTAAACCCGTTCGAGGACGAATGTTTGTTTAAAAGGTGGAGGATGTAACGACCCGATTGGTAGTTTTGATTTTTAGAACCCCGTTCCCCTAAATTAGACTTTCCGCACTTCCCTTAACTAATTTATGACATGCAGGGGTGGTTGGTTCGGGATTTGGAGGAGTTTGGGTTGAAATAAGCACACTTGATTCTTTAAGATTTTCTTAAAAGGCTAAGTTTGACTTTGGTCAACATTTTTAGTAAATGAACTCGGACTCGTGATTTGACGGTCCCAGGGGTCCGTAGGAAAATATGGGACCTGGGCGTATGTTCGGAATCGAATTCCGAGCTCCCTAGTCCGACTAATAAATTTTTATTAGAAATTGTTAAAACTGAAATTCTAAGGATTTAATAAAATTTGATAATGCTTGATCACATGGGCCAATATGTTGATTCCGGAGCCCAGTACAGGTCTAAAATAACATTTAAGACTTTCCCGCAAAATTTTGTGTCAATCTGAGTAGTTTAAGCACGTTAGAAGCGAATTAAGAACATGAAGTTCATAGGTTTGATTCAATTGGTTTTAGGGGGTGATTATTAGATTTAGTGTTATTTCGGGCGTTACGAATGTTCTAACGAGTCCGTGTCATGATTTCAAACTTGTCGGTATGTTCGGAAGGGGGGGAAGAGGGGGAGGGGGGAGCCCTGAGCGTCAATCGGTCGAGGCTTGAGTGAAGTTAGAAAATTTGGAAAGAGTTGAAGCTTCAGGTTGCCGTCATAGGGACTACATAAGCGGGTCCTTATCCACAAAAGTGTTTGCACAGAAGTGGCTTCAAGACCGCAGAAGCGATCGCAGCTCGCTTGGAAAATTCCACAGATGCATCCTTCTTCTCGCAGAAGCGGGACTGCAGATGCGGTCCCTTGACCACACATGCGTAAATCACTGAAGCAGAGAGTTCATTTAATACGGGCTCTAAGTCATTTTGTCCATTTAGCACTCATTATTGGGAGATTTTGGGAGCTTTTGAGAGGGGATTTCCATATAGAACCTTGAGGTAAGTTCATCCTCCTTATTTCTAAGTTTAATACTTGAGTTTTGGGTAGATTAACACACCAAGATTAGGAGAAATCAAGGGGTCAGAGCAAAACCTAGGGTTTTGATGAAACTTAGATTTTATCACGAAATTTGTTATAGAATGGAGTAGAAATTGTATACTATTGATCCTTAGGATATAGAGAACAACTTCCTTTGAAAAATTTTGAAATTCGGGCACGTGGGCCTGGGGTCGGATTTTAGGAAAGTTGTGTTAAGGGTTGGGAAATTACTTTAGTAATTGAAATGCGTACTCTTGAGCTTGTATTGACTAGTTCCTACTTTGTTTAATTAGTTTCGAATTGTGCGGTTCCAAATTGAGGGTTGAGCACGTTCTGGATATTGGAAGTACGCTTTGGAGCGAGGTGAGTCTCCTATCTAACCTTGTAAGAGGGAACTATCCCCATAGATGTAATAATTGAATAATTTTCCCCTAAATGGGGGAGCTACATACGTACTAGGTGATGTGAGTCCGTGCGTAGCTACTATTATGCTTAAGTCCGGGTAGTTTAGAACCAAAAGCATGCTTTATGTGATGTTCTTGTGACTCTATGATTAATTTGGGGATTTCTTAAATCATGTTGAATGTGATAGATGACTCTAATAAGAAGCACATCCTTTATTGGCCTTTAAAAGAGAAATTTGGTATTTTCATGAGTAATTGCTCTCTTGATAGATATTCTTGTCTATTTGTTGTTATGTTTATATACATTTGACCGCGTGGATTATTCACGATCAGGGTAATAAATGCATCTATGGTTCGCATCGTTCGACCCTCCGGCAGTGCACATTTTGTTTTTCATGTTAGATCGGGCCGTACGACCTCGGCACTACTTGCGTATGCTTATTGCTTGGTATATTGCTGTGATCAGAACTTTTTTATATGTCCTGAAATGAAAATGGTTAACTGTGATATCATCTAGTAAAGGACCTGTTGCCTCATGTTGTATATTGTTAGTCATTGTCCTATCCATGCTTAGTATATCACTTACCATATTATTTGACCATAGTAAGTGTCATATCGACCTCTCGTCTCTACTTCTTCGAGATTAGACAAGATACTTACTGGGTACATATTTTTTATGTACTTATAATACACTTCTGTACTTATGGTTACCATGCTGGTGTATACCCTTGATCCGGCCGAGATTCCACTATGAGCTGCTCTCTTCCTACGCCGTTCAGCAGTCCGATGGAGTCTTTTCTTTACTTTTGGCTATCTACTCTATTTTGGACTGTAGGATAGTGTTATTCTTCTGTATATTCTACTAGCTGCCCACGCACTTGTGATATCAGGTCTTGAACACATTAGTAGACATTTCTTTTGGTTATTGTATAACTATTTTTGGTATACTACTGATTATCACTTGTTTTTAACTTCAAGCTTAGAAATATGTGATTCATATTTTGGTAAATTAAAATGAACACTCATTGATTTCTCTGCGTTGGCTTGCCTGACAATGGTGTTGGGCGCCATCACGACCTAAAATGGAAATTAGGTCGTGACACTGTGGCTTCCACCTAGGTGGTTGCCTAACAGGTTGTGGGCTTTAGAGCGAGTTTCATTGGCCGGGGCGTAATATAGCACTAAACACACAATTACCCACTCAATACCTCTCGATAATATAGTAGTTTTTCCCAATTTGGGTTTCTCAAGCCAAAATGGGTAATTCACAAAACAGTTGATAGGTGGTCAAATCGGATTTTACTATCTCTAGATTTGACCCTTTAATTGAGACTATCAATTTCTTGAGTTCACCCCAATTTCCTTTTAGCCAAGTTTTCCTAGACTCAATCTCTCTTTCTTAAGTAGAGAGTAAGTAAATTAGGCATGAATTAATATTTTCAACCATTAATTCTTAAATTAAAGCAAGAACCAGGCTAAATATCACACATCCAACCTTAAACAAGCCCTAAATCAAACACCCATTAGGTACCCACACTAGGGTTGGATCACAACCCTAGCTAGAAATTTAGCTGCTCATAGATAAAAATGAAGAAATTAAAGTAGAAAGATGATTAAACTCATATTAGATATAAATAGATAAAAATCCAATGTAAATTAGACAAGATATTGCATAATTTTCTAAACCAGTAAAATAAAAACGGCACTCTATTTTCTGAACTTCAAACTAAACCTATATTCGTCAAAAAAGTCTATTTATGCGGTCCCCACTTTGCAAAGCTTTTTTGATAGAGGTTCTTCGTGATCTGCGGCCGTAGATAGTATTCTGCGGTTGTATTTTGCCCTTTTTGCTTGGTTTTGGTCCCTGTCCAAAAATATTCCTTCTTGAGTTGAATTTCCTCTCTTCATCTAATTTTTCAATACTACTGGAAGAAATCATATTTTATCAGTTTTCGGGAATACCTTTTAACATTTTGAGCTAAAACGATAGTTAAAAGGTGCAAATAAGTATTCAAAATCTCATTTACCCCCCAAACTTAAGCTTTTCCTTGCCCTCAAGCAAATAAGGCAATTCCTACCTCCACAAGAAAATAGCTATTCCAAATATGCTAAGTGAATCAAACACACATCAATTAGGACCAACAACTACCCACAACCCTTATGTATTATCAACAAGGCAACGAATTAAATTTTTAAGCACAATAGTTCTAATGTGATACTAGGGCATCAGGAGTTGGCTTTATTCATTAAGGAAGCTTGCTATTTCATGTAGGTTATTGTGGATACCAAATTCCTACTCTTCTACTCTCCGTAAGCATAACTAATTTAAGAATATAGCACTCAATTCAAGGATTTGTGAAAAGTTCGCTCATCTCTCTCAAAGAATATCACAAGTGTGGCTCCAAGTACCATATGCTTGCCCCTCATAATAATTAACGACTAATGTAAGTTCGCTCGGCTTGAAATCACTTAGGGTTTTTTCGAAATGTAATGAAGGCTTTTGGACAAAGGTAGGGAATGTTGGAATAGAAACGGTTCATCTTTCCTCAAGCGCTAAATTTTTTCCTTTTGGCTCATGTTTTGCTGACTCTTTGAGTCATTTTCTTTTTCCTTAGGGTAACTAGAGAGACTTAACATCACTCTTTCTCGATCATAATGTTCATTTTCTCCTTCTGTGTTTTCTCTATGCTTTGCATCATTGCTTTTCTTTGAATCCCTTCAACTCTTCACTTTATTCACTTTTTTTTGGGTTTTTTTCTTTTGTTCCTTATTTTCTTTTTCTTTGCCTTTCCTTTACTTCATTTCTTTTCATTTTGTGCCTTGATACCTCTTTCAAATTCCTCGTATCTCCCCCAAATTTATGTTTTAGCCAATTGCTTCTCAAGAGTGTTAAGGAAAGCTAAGGGTGTCAAGAGAGGGTCACTACAAAATGGGCAAAGTCTTGTAACGTAGCTATCAAATGAGAAAGGTCTTACGCACGAGCGGGTTGACTAGGGAAAACAACATTGGCGAGACATGGAAAATTTGAAGCGGGTCAAGGAGATTCTACAATCACTTCTTAAGCCAAGGAAAACTTAGAATTTTGCCTAGAAACACAATCGGGGCAAGTTTTAGACCATTCGCACGGGTACTTGAACTTGCAACAAAAATCTCAATTCTCACACAACTAGATTGTTAAATAGGATAGATTTGAGGGTCCACAACGACCATATTAAATATTGAAAATCACTAATAGTTCAATCAAACCACTCGATGATTTCTCAAGTCAACACAAGAGTCAAAAGGTCACTAACTAGAGCTATTCCTTGCCAAGAACTTGTATTTTAACCATAATGCCGTAGTTAAATATGTTGGTACCAAGTGAAGCATGTTTGACCCTTTTATTCATTACTATTTTTTTACCTAAACATTAAGAACAGACTCAATCCCTTAAGAAGGTTGTCACGCCATCCATCGTTCGAAAGAGTCACCCGGTTCACATAAAACTCACCTCTGGAAAGAATCGTGCATTAAGAAAACCAAAGGCTTATTACTCACATAAACATAAAAAGAAGCTACCAATCAAAAAAGAAGCTATTAAAGTCAACAAGAAGTTATACTACCAATAAAAAACAAAGTAAAGAAGCTATGAAATAAACAATTGAAAGTAAGACAAATAAATATACAAACAGAGGGGAATAGAATATATACATCAAAAGAGAGAGATGAATATATACATAATGAAAGAGAGAACAAAGATAAAAGAAAAAGAGTATTAATTATTACATGCCAATGTCATATTAAACAAACCAAAATAGACCACCCCCTGAATAAGAACAAGCATTGTCCTCAATGCTTAACAAAAAATTAGAATAAGGAAGGGTAGAGAGTGAATAGAACTCCCTATGTGGTCTCAGTGTGCATGGCATCATCAGCACCCTCAGGCTCCTCCAATTGGATCTCATCATCCTCTAGTCGGGGAATAACGAGGTTGGTGAGCATCTGAAGCACCTCCTCAGCAGTGTGGGCAGCAAGGTCTAGCTCCTCAGACTGGCCATCTGATGCCTCAGGTACTGATGGTATTGAGTCCATCATCAAATCAAGTGGTATATCCCCAGTGGATGATATCATTGCCACTTCTTTTCTCAATCTATCCACTGATTTCTTCGAAACCTGAGATTTCTGCATCTTCTTCACTTGTTTCTCCAACTCCTCAATAGCTTCGCCATGCGCCACCAATGTATCCTTGATGGTCTTCTGATTTTCTAGGATCTTCTTCAATGTTTCCTCTATTGTTAGAAGTACATATGGTGGTACTGGGGCAGAAGACTATGATGTAATAGCATTTGATATGTCAGACAACTTTGAAGTAGCTATCTGTATCCAGTTGTTGAGACTCGCCAATGTCTGGGAGACTCACAGCGCAGTGAGTGAATACATGGATGAGGCAGGCACTGTACTAATATATATGGTCTAGAAGATAGAGATGGTAGCATGTCAGCTATCTCGGTGGAAGGACCGACTACTGTGGAAATCATTGCAGCTGTAGAAGGCATAAGAGCTGTAGAAGGATCCACCATCATTGGCTAATCAGACTGGCCACCGCTGGCAATTGCCTTATCCTTGAACTTTGGGTTTCCCAGACCTTGCAAAGAGTACCATGAGAATGTCTTTTTAGCCCGCACCTTTGTATCAAAGCTCCTCGGCTCCACCTTTGCATCCGTAAGGTATTCAGTGAGGGTATTAGGATATGGATAGGAGCTTTCACCTTTTCGAACAACCACTGACATGTTGGCCGACATTATGGAACCTACATTGATTGGGTACTCAGCCATGATAGATTCCACCAAAATCGCTCGGGGGAGTGGATGATTATTCTCATTCTGGCTCGAGTCTATCTGGCTACACACAAAAGTTTTCCACCCTTTTGCTTCAAAATTGAGGGAGGCATGTGCAATGGAAACCCCCGCTGTGATCCACTGTAGTGGTGGTCCTAGAGCTTCCTAGATCTCTACTAGCCAAGGGCGAGCTGCATCACCCATAGAAAGCTTCTCCATGTACTGGACTGCCTTTACCTCCTCGAATCCCAAGTAAGTGTTCAGACTGCCTTGATCGAATCTGACCTTCAAATTTCTCACTTTGGTGACTTTGGTACCTTTCTTGATGTGTGCGACATTAGCATAGAATTCCTGTACCAAAAGCTCCTTGGCATCCTTAACACACCCTTGCGCTCCCTGAACTGCTTAAGGATATTTGGATTTTATCTATCCAAATCCTTAAATAAGAATTGTCTCTCAAGTGTAAGTGATCTCTGGGGCCACCATTCTCTGAACTTTGTGAAGGCTATCAAGCTCAAAAATCTATTTTCCTATATCTCCTTCTTTTTCGACCTCTCTAGGCCGCCCACTCTCATGTCACCTCCTCTACCATCTTTAGGAACATCATCATCATCATCTACTACAATAGGTGCAGGAGGGGCGTGTGTAGAGGAGAGCTCTGAACACTGGCTGGCGGCATCTGAACCCTCAGAAGAACTTGTTTTGGTGGAGGGTTCATTGCGGAGTTGGTATTTCTTAAGGAATTGTGATGGTTGGGACTGGGCCTTAGGTTGTTCCTCCATTGAGTCACCCTTGGAGGCTTCCCTAAAGGGGACATACGAGCTTGATTTTGAAGGCTCTGTTGCCCTACCTCTCCACGTGGTTTGCTTTTCAGTTGATTCTTTCTTCTGCATTCCCAAAGGTTGAGTACCCTTGCCTCGGACTCGGGAAGGTTCACCCATCCCTTTAGTTGTATCACCTCTACCTCGTGATCGAACCATTATCTGCAATACAAAGCATATAGGTCAGTGAAAGTGGAGAAGCAATTAACTGTTGCAGTGCAGACCACACAATATTGAGTATGACTGCAGACTATTTTATAGTGTGATTGCACACTGAAATGCGGATGCACAATTTTTAGTGTGACCGCACACAACTAGGTTAGACTACTAGTTCTCTGATGTTTCAAAGTGTGGTCGCACATATTTTTATACGGACTACACAATTTTGAGTGCAATCGCAGACTGCATGCTCATTATTGTGCCCTAACTCATAATTTGGGGATTGTACAATTTAAACTCATACGGCACTGACTTAGGTTTTTCAAATTTTTGCACTATGTAGACATAATATTCGAAAATTAAACATGATAAATGATTTACCCAGCCCCCAATGAGTGAATATGATATTACCCCCACAATTTTAAACACACATGAAAAATATTTGACATTTTAGGACTAAAAATAACTATACTACTGAAGAACAAAAAACTAACAAAAATTGAAAAATCTAAACTTGAGTTTGACATACCAGTGATGAAGGATGCAGGGAAGATTCTAGATTGATGAAATAAATGTGGAGTGTGAACAATTTGTGTGCACTGCACTTGCTAAGGTCTCAAGAGCTCAAAGTATGTAAAGTTGTGAATAGTGCTATGAGGATCTATTTATAGGTTGACCATATAAGGTCAAAAAAATGCAGCTGAGTGCGACCGCACAATTTTGAGTGCAGTCCGCACTCTCTACCTGAACCTAGTTGAAGCTCTATGGTCCCCACAAAAGTGAGTGCAGCAGCAGAAATTTGTGCGAACTGCACAATTTCAAGTGCGACTGCAGAACGACCATTTCTCTGCTTTTCAAACTTATGAGAGTTGCATTTTTTGGTCTCCAATTGTTCGGCCGCACAATGAATTGTTGTCGTGGATTCTTCTCTGCTATGGCAATCAAGATTTTGTGGCCCGCACTTTTTCAACACTTAGCCAATTTTTTCTGGGCACAGTCCATGCAAAGTACACTTATTTCTGCATACACTTCAAAACTTGTTCGCACAAAACAAAGCCTATCTAAAGAAGAAGAAAAGATAAAGAAAAAGACACATAGGTTGCCTTTCAAGAAGCGCCTGAATTAACATCGCAGAATGATGCAAATTACTAGTCACTTGAAGTGGAGAACCGCCATAGTGTGACCATCTACTTTTCCAAGATAGTATTTCACCCGGTGCCCATTGACTCTAAACACTTCATCATTCTTATTTTTCAAGTCCAATGCACCGAATGGTGTCACACCAACAACCTCAAATGGGCCACTTCATTTTGACTTCAACTTTCCCGGAAACATCCGTAACCAAGAATTGAACAATAACACAAGATCACCTTCTTTAAACTCCTTGTTTTGGATGTACTTTTCATGGAGGTACTTCATCTTCTCCTTGTATAAGGATGAACTCGTATATGCATGGTAGCAGACTCATCTAGCTCATTCAATTATGTCACCCTTAAGTTGACGGCGACATCCTACTCAAGGGTCAACTTCTTCAATGCCTACATGGCCTTATGCTCGAGTTCCACCGGAAGATGACAAGCTTTCCTGAACACCAACCGGTATGGAGACATCCCAATTGTTTTTTCCTATAGGCCCATAAAGCATCATCGAGTTTCTTCGACCAATCCATCCGATTAGCATTCACTGTCTTTGACAAAGTACTCTTGATCTCTCGGTAGGAGAATTCCACTTGTCCGCTTGTTTGAGGGTGATAGGGGGTCGAGACTTTGTGAATGACACCATACTTGATGAGTAAGGTATCAAAGGCCTTGTTGCAAAAATGTGAACCCCCATCACTTATGATAGCCCTTGGAGTACCAAATCATGTAAAGATGCGCTTCTCCAAAAATGCCATCGCACTCCTTGCTTCATTGTTGGGTAAATCTAAGGCCTCAACCCATTTGGACACATAATTAACCGTGACTATGCTGTAGGTGATTTCATAAGAGCTCACAAACGAACCCATGAAGTCGAAACCCCACACCTCGAAAATGTCAATCTCTAAGATGGTGGTGAGGGCATTTCGTTTTTCTTTGAGATTCTATTGTCCTTTTGACATTCATCACACCGCTTGACTAGATCACTAACGTCCTTGTAGAGAGTAGGCCAATAGAATCTGCAAATTAACACTTTTGCCACCGTTCTAGCTCCACGATGGTGACCACCAAATGGTGAAGAGTGGCAAGCCTCAAGAATTTCCATTTGGTTCTCTTTTAGCACACATCTCCGAATCACACCATCGGTACAAATCCATAAGAGGTACTGTTCATCCCAATAATAGTCAAGGCAATCCCGTTTGAACTTCTTCCTTTCGTTTGAAGAGAACTCATTCGGTACAATGCCACTCACAAGATAATTTTCTAAGTCGGAGAACCATGGCATCTAGGTCATTAAAATGGCTAAAAGCTTCTCATCGAGGAAGGAATCATTGATCTCAAGGCCATCACGTAGCCTCCCCTCCTCCTCCAATTGAGACAAGTGGTCTGCCACTTGATTTTCACTTCCTTTGCGGTCTTGGATCTCTAAATCGAACTGTTGCAATAAAAGCACCCAACTCATTAACCTAGCCTTAGAATCCTTCTTTCTTATTAAGTACCGAAGCACCGCATGATTGGTGTGGACAATCACCTTTGTACCCATCAAGTATGGGCAGAACTTCTCCATGGAAAAGACAATAGCAATGAGCTCTTTTTCGGTCACCGTGTAATTTACTTGGGCATTTTTAATGGTCTTACTAGTATAGTAGATCAGATGGAAGATTTTGTTGATTCATTGCCCCAAAACTGCTCCAACCTCCACATCACTTGCGTAACGCATGAGCTCAAAAGGCAAACTCCAATCTGGTGCGATGATAATAGGAGTAGTTATCAATTTGAACTTAAGCAATTCAAATGCCTTCATGAAATCCTCATTGAAATGGAATTTGGCATCCTTCTCCAAAAGCATACACAAGGGGTTCACCACTTTGGAAAAATCCTTGATAAAACGGTGATAGAACTCCGCATGACCCAAGAAACTCCTCACTCCCTTCACGGATGTAGGGAGCGGAAGCTTAGAATTTGCCTCTATTTTGGCCTTATCGACCCCAATACAATGCTTTGAAATTTTATGGCCAAGGATAGTGCCTTCCTTGACTAATAAATGACACTTCTCCCAATTCAATACCAAGCTCGTCTCTTCACATCTTTCCAAGACCTTATCCAAAAATTTCAAGCAATCATCAAAAGAATTCCCAACCATGGAAAAGTCATCCGTGAAGACCTCAAAAAAAATATCTACCATGTCGGTGAAGATAGCCATCATACATAGTTGAAAAGTCACTAGTGCATTGTATAACCCAAATGGCATTCACGAGAATGTGAAAGTACCATAGGGACAAGTGAAAGTAGTCTTTTCTTGATCCTCCGGAGTACCAAGAATTTGGTTGTAGCCGCAACACCCATCGAGCAAATAATAGAAAGCTGACCGGCCAACCTATCAAGCATTTGGCCAAGGAAGGGAAGTGGGAAATGATCTTTCCTTGTGACTTTGTTGAACTTGCGATAGCATACACACTCTCCACCCGTCACCGTTCTTGTAAAAATCAACTCGTTCTTTTAATTTGGTAACCACAGTCATGACCCTTTTCTTTGGGACACATTGCACCGGAGAAGTGCATGAACTATTGGAAATGGGGTAAACAACCATGACATACAACCTTTTTATGATGTCCTATTTAACCACCTCTTTCATTACTTCATTTACCCTCCTTTGATGTTCAACGGAGGGTGTGGCATGTAAAAGGCGGGGCTTATGCCCCGAATATCCGTCAATATCCATCCTATAGCTTTCTTCCTCTTTTGTAGCACCTCCAATGTGGAGTCTATCTACATGTTAGTCAAACAAGAGAAAAGAATAACCAGTAATGTATAATAAGTGCCAAGGAATTCATAATTGAGATGTGGAGGTAATGTAACAACCCGAACGGTCATTTTGAGCATTTGCACTTTGCCCTCCAGTTCTCAAGCATGACTAGCCCCATATGATATATTATGACTTATGTAAATCGTCATTTTTGGTTTTTAGGTTAATCGGAATAGATAAGGAAGGATGATTCTCAGCTTCAAGCTTTAAATTTGAAAGGTTTGACTTAGTCTTAACTTTTTAATATTCAATATTGGATAAGGATTTTTTTATTTGGTTAGATCCGTGGGGTGATTTTTGACATAGGAGCATGGTCATAATGTATTTTTGAGGTTTGTGGTAGATTTTGGCTTGAATTGGCAAAATTAGAATTTTGGCATTTTTCGATTGGTAGTGGAAATTTTGATATCGGGTTCAGAATGGAATTCCAAAAATTGGAGTAGGTCCGCTATGTCATTTGTAACGTGTGTGCATAATTTCAAGTCATTCAGATGAGGTTTGATAGACCTTTAGATCGTTTGCGGAATTCAAAAGTTTTGGAATTTTTAGGCTTGAATTCAAAGGTATATTGATGATTTGATGCTATTTTGCGGGTTCCAAAGATTGGTACAAGTTTGAATAGTGGTATATGACTTATTCATAATTTTGGTTGAGGTCTCGGGGGCCTCGGGATGATTTCGGATGGTTATTAGGAAGTTTGGAAGTTAGAGTTGCAATTGAAGCTGCTGTGTTTCTGTCATAACCGCACCTGTGGATTGGGGACCGCAGGTGCGAGCCGCAGAAGCGGCATTTCTACTGCAGGAGCGAAGGCCAGTAATTGGGGATGCATCACATTTGCAAAAGGTTGGTCGCACCTGCGAGCCGTCAGATCATAGGCTTGATCGTATGTGCGGATGGGAAGTTTAAGTGAAATTTCGTAGATGCGGACCTTTTGTCGTAGGTGCAGGGGTTGTAGGTGAGGTATTGGACTGCAGATGTAGAACCCCTAGGAAGAACATATAAATTCTTGCCTTCGCGATTTTCAGCTTATTTCTCACCATTTTTTAGCGGCGTTGAAGCTTTTTGAGAGGGATTTGAAAGGAAACACTTGGAGGTAATGTTTTTGAACTCAATACTCGATTTATGGTGATTTCTAACTAGTTAAGCATGAAATTAATGGGAGTTAACGCCTAAAATTTAAGAATTAGGGCTTGAAATTGGAGAGTGTAAATTGGGGATTTGAGGGGTCATTTGGTGTCTGATTTTGATGTTCTTGATATGTATATACTCGTGGGAGGAGAAGGATTCTAGTGGTATGATTTTTATCAAATTTTGAGATGTGGGCCCGGGGTCGGGTTTGGCCAATTTCAGCATTTTTGATATAATTTGAATATTTTTGCGTGAGCTTTGTTCCTTTAGCCTATTTTGAGGTTATGATTCTGATTTTGGATAGATTCAGGGCGAGTTGAGGCCGATTCGAGAGACAAAAGCATTGTGGGCTAGAGTTTGGACCGGTTTGAGGTAAGTAATGATTGTAAATATTGTCCTGAGGGTATGACCCTGGATTTCACATCGTTGTGCTATTTTGAGGTGACACACACACACACACACACACACACTAGATGACGAACGTGTGGTCGTGTATCATTGGGGATTGTGACTTGGACCATCCCGTACGACTATTAAGTCACGTATTTGATTGAAAACTGTTTGATATTATTTTATTTTGGAAAGTATTACTATGTTTGTGGCTGAATGCCGTGTTTGGGCCTTGTACTAACTGTTTGGACCCTTAGGGGCTTTTCACTACTATTTCATCATTGTTTTTGATAATATTTACACTTAGTCATACTATGTTTTCACTGATTTCATAAATCGGATTTTATTTACTCCTTTTGATTTTATAAACGATATTTTGAGCTGAGTACCTGTTTTACTGTTAGCTCGAGGGGCTTGAGTGAGATCTGACTGGGTGAGGTTGAGGGCCTGTGTTGTGAGGATATTATGGGATCGGACTGCGCACCGCATCATGTGGTATTGATTTGTTATATGTGAGACGCTGAGGGCATGATTTATTATGCCACGAGGTGGCTTGTGATTGTTATTAGGCCGACGGTCGGTTTGATTATGCCACGAGATGGCTTGTTATAGCGCTTGGGTTGTAGGATCCCCTCCGGAGTCTGTACACCCCCAGTGAGCATTGGTACCCAGTGTGAGTGATGTGATATTGCTCGAGGGGGCTGATTACGACTGATTGTGAGGTAGTCCGAGGGGGTGGTTCTGTTGATATTTTGCCCGAGGGGCAGTTTATGGTACATGCTTTGCCCGCGGGGCTGTCTACATTTCTATCATATTTGTCATTGTTTTATTCACTTGGTTAAACCATTGAATGATATTTAAAAATAAAGGTATTTTTACTGAAATTGAGTTGTTTTTATGATATATTTGAATTCTGGACTGTTTTGGAAATGTATTGTATTTGCTATAGTGCTATGACGTTAGATTACCTATTTTCTTACTGCTCAGCTACTTTTACTTTTGTTACTTACTGAGTTGGTGTACTCACATTACTCCCTGCACCTTATATGCAGATCTGTGAGTCCCGAGATATAATAGTGAGTGTTGATCAGTCTTCCAGTAGGTCTCCGGAGTTTGCTAGGTAGTTGCTTGGCATTCCCAGCCCAGCACTTGTCTTTCTTACCTTACTTAGATTGTCGTACCATCTTATTTTCGGACTATTTTAGCCTTTCTTATTCTTAGACGGGTTTGTAGTTGCTCATGACTGGTGACACCTCGATGTCGAGCTTGTATCGTATTTTAGCACTGCTTATTTAGACTTATGTTATAAGTTTACTTGTTAATTAATGACCTAAAAATGGCTTTTATAGAATAATGGTTTGATTTGGGAATTGTGTCGGCTGGCCTAGTTTCGTAATAGGCACCATCACGACGGGGTTGGTTTTAGGGTCGTGACAAGTTGGTATCAGAGCCTAGGTTACATTGGTCTCATGTGTCATGAGCAGGTTTAGTAAAGTCTCGCGGATCAGTACGGAGACGTCTGTACTTATCCTCGGGAGGCTGTAGAACCTTTAGGAAAAATTTCACATTCTTGAATTCTTATCATGCGTCCTTGATTCAGCTTGAAATGTCACTCTTGAATTCCTTCCACACGTTCGTATGCATGCTTGAGCAGTCGGTATTAGGTGTGTATCGACAACTTGTGATTCCCGGATTGAGGGGCAAGATGTGATTTCTATGTGTTGATATTGGGCTAGTTTGGAGGACAGGCTGGGCTCTACTTGTAGCTTGAGCACTGAGATATTGATTGTGTGAGCATGTGCTTCTAGATTTATATGTTCAGTAGTGCCCCTAGTGGATGTGATGATTGGATGGCTATGTGATGAGTATGATGTGACTGCGAGATATGTTCATATGATTTGAATGTGACGAGGAGGGTTTGCTTGAGTGCTTGATTTCCATCGTGAATTAATGTATAGCCGAATTGTGGGTGTGTTGAAGGATCCTTTAATGTTGTCTAGTTGGGGAGTGAAGTAGATTTCATGTTATGATATGAGTTCAGACCCATGAAGATTAAGTGATTGCGTGATGTTTATGACGACAGAAGGGTATGCAGAGATGTTAATTTGAGGCGAAGCAGGTGGTTTATCTCCTGTAGAGTGTTCTGAAGTTGGTGTGATCCTTATGTTGTTTGTTTTGTTGGAAGACCACTTTTACCAGTGAAATATATGTGTTGCAACTTTAATTTGGATCACTTAAAAAAGTGGGCTTGACGGTTATGAGGGTAAATGCGAGATTTGCAGAGATTTGAAGTACTAGATGGCTTGTGTTGCACGAGCTTATAAAGGGTTGAGTTTAATCACACTATGGTATTATGGTGGTATTGGAGTATAGGCATTACGAGTTATTATGTGTTGTGATCTATGGCTTTGAGCCAAGTGGGGGAGTCTGGCATTGATCGGTTGATTGCACGGTTATATGCTATGTTGGTTCCAGTTTGAGGTATACTGGTGAATCAGTTACAGCTTACAGAGGTTGACATCGAGGATGACTTGAGTAAGGGAAATTTTGGATAGGAGTTTTGTTGTGTATAAGAATAATGGAATGACTTGAGTTGTCATTGGTGAAAGATGTAATGTGCGTGGAGCAGGAAATTATTTGGTCGCATTAAGGTGGGGTTATATTTTGAGGTGTTGAAGTGTTGATGGAGCACTGGTCATCCAGTCAGGTTGATTAGTCTAATTGAGGTTAAGTAGAGTGAATGACTCCCGATAGTGGTTTTGAAAGGATTCAAGATTTGCATATAGCAATTTGGGGATCTTCATATGTGTATTTAGCTAGAAACTGAGGTTTACATTAGAGGGTGACAAGACTTGTGGCATTTTTGAATCATTATGGATCCTACATACCAGTATCAGAAAGGCAAAGGTAATGGCCATAGATTTGCAGAAGGTCTCTTCAGAGAGGGTATCCCGGCCGTGGTACTTTTGGGGGTGCTTCAGAAGAATACAACGGTTTATAAGCTTTAGGATGATGTGATCTTATGCTAAAGTTCGCGGGGCAAGTTTTAGTTAAGGATAGTGGTGCACTAGCAAGGAAATGTATCAATTTGAAGGTAATTCGGAAGGAACTAAGAGAATTTGGACATGCTGGGTAGTAGGTTAGATCGGTGTGGTAATGTATATGATCGGTTCTTGGGTGCTTATAAACCGATAGGTTTCTACAGGTGTTTCGTGGTAATGCTCTTAAGTTTTGATGGCTTGTGTAGCTTGGTTGAGTTAGAAGGAGTCAGTCCTAATGGTTCGGTTTTGTGCAAAGGGGCTTCATAGAGTTCTTGATGATTTGTACCACGGTTAGAGATGTATATTTTCTACTGGTGTGAAGAGGATGTGATGTATAGTGATTTTCTTCTAAATGAGATCAAACGGAAAGTTCTTAGCGATTTGAGTATGTAGTTACTTATGGCTCGGAATGGATTACGAAGTCCTTATATTTGGTACAGGATGGCATGGTATATGTGGTATGTTGTATTGGGTTGAGATTGCATATGTAAAGTCACTATTCAGTTCTGAAAGTATGGTCATAAATTCTTAGGAAGCACGGGTAGTTTTAGATGATTTGGCAAATGATATTGCTAATTGATGTGGCTTGAAGAAGGGATACATTTTAGAGAGGGCAATGTGATTTATTTAATAATACATCATTGGTATTGCGACACTCAGTTGTTTGATTGACTGCTGATATTCGAATTTGCTTGGTGGCACAGAAGAATTTTAGGAGTACCCCTCGTGGAGTGATTGGGTATTAGAGGTGTGTCATATATTCAGACAGTGGAATTGGGATCAGATATGGTGATTCGTGTGCTGTATGGATTAGGAGACTGGGAATTCTCATAAACAGGCTATGTTGTGGTTGTAGGTCACGTGTGTCAGCCTTCTGTGGTGAATATCGATGGTTAAGAAACCCGAGTGGATCATTTGTTGCTTAGTATGTTAGATTCTAAGGTGATATTGGGTATGGAATGGTTATCTCCGAGTCGTGTTATTTTGGACTCTTGTGCTAAGTCACCAACATTGGCTAAGCCAGGGATGCCATGGATTGAGTGGCGAGGTTTGGAGGATTATGTTCCTAGTAGGGTGATTTCATTTCTGAAGACCCACTGGATGGTTGGGAAGGGTTGTCTTCTTATTTTTCCTTCGTGAGGGATTTTCCGGATGTTGTTTCTATGGCTGGGCATGCTGCTGGTCAGGGTTGTTAATTTCGGTATTGATTTGGTGTCGGACACCGTATCGAGTTAAAAGAGTTGCAGGACCAGCTTCAGGAGCTCCTTGATAAGGGGTTCCTTGGTAGGCCAATATGGATGTGTGTTCTGCATCTGGTCGACTTTGTTGACTCCAAGTTGTTATCGTTGAGGGATGTGTTGATTCGATTGTTATTGAGCTTATTAGTGTTCTGGAGTAATCTATGAGTTACCTTTCCGTATTGTGAGGTATTATGATTTGTTGATTATAGGCACATATGGTGTGGTTCTATTGGGGTCTGATAGTGCTATTCCAGCGGGAAGAGTATTAGGTATTGCTCGGTGGATGGCAGATCGGTAGTGTCCTTTCGGGTTTGTGTGGTTTTATGTATTTTGCCGTGGTTATGCTGATTTGGTTTTGGTACTAAACATCAAATTGTGCATGGTTGTTGATTTTGTGCATATTGACTTGGGGTGTTTCAAGTGGACCAGTGTTTGGATAGGGTCGCGCGTTGCAGCGAGGTTATATGGAGGTATGATCCTTCGGGTTAGTTTCATGTGTACTGGTTCTACGATGTGTGATGAGTTCTCAGCATGGTGTGGTGGTGGTACTAGTGAGCTTGCATTACAACTCTCTCAATTGAGTCATTTTTTCCATGATTGGAGTACATTTGGATTGTTACTTATTGGTGCGCGAGTCGCACGTGTTGTGGATCTAGATTGTATCGATGTGTCATGTCACTAGAGTAGTCGTATTGGATGAGATGAGGTCACCGATATCCAGAATAAATACTATCGGATTCGATTTCAGCGTGTTGGAAGGATAACATCGGGATTCAGCTTAGGAATTTACTGTGGTCCTTGCCAAATGAGAGGGAGCTTCATGAATGGTTGATCTAATGAATGGTTATGACTTTTGCATGTTTCTTTCATCATTGACAGTATACAAACGTATTGGAATGAGGCTTTGCTTGATAAGACGCTTATTACCGGTATTGGGTTGTTTGAGCAGTTGTTGTGATTTGAAGTTATCGCTACGAGTGTTTGAGTTATATGGTATGTCATGTGATTACATCTTGGGTTACAGATAGGGTTTGATACAGCTTGTTTGGACTTATACAACGTGTTCAGATTTATTCGGTGTGTAGATGTGAGGTTCCAATCTTGTAGATAATTTTAGAAGTGGAAATTTGGGTTCTAAAGTTCTTGGGCTTGGTTGGATTGCAAAATTTTAGTCATGTTGCATTATCAGACCTGTATGGGGTAGGGTGACGCGGGATCACACCCGGGTATGTACATGGTAAGGTTATATAGTGATTCATTGGCTTTTGAAACAACTCTGGGTACGTTCGAGGACGAATGTATGTTTAAGTGGGGGAAGATGTAACGACCTGACCGGTTTTTTTGAACATTTGCACTTCGCTTGCCAGTTGTCAGGTATAAATAGCCTCGTATGATGTATTATGACTTATGTAAATCATCGGTTTTGTTTTCAGGTTAATTGGAATAGATATGAAAGGATGATTCGCAGCTTAGAGATTTAATTTTGAAAGGTTTGACTCAGTCTTGAATTTTTAGTATTCTACCTCGGATTAGGATTTTTATGATTTGCTTAGCTTCGTCGGTTGAGTTTGGACTTGGAAGCGTGATCGGAATGTATTTTAGAGGTCCGTGGTAGATTTAGGCTTGAATTGGCAAAATTAGAATTTTGGCGTTTTCCGATTAGTAGTGAAAATTTTGATATTGGGGTCGGAATGGAATTCTGGAAAATTGAGTAGGTCTGATGTATCATTTGTGACGTGTGTGCAAAATTTCAAGTCATTCGGATGAGGTTTGATAGACTTTTTGATCGTTTGCAGAATTCAGAAGTTTTGGAATCCTTACGCTTGAATTTGAGGGTGTATTGATGATTCGATGTTGTTTTGCATATTCCGAAGATTAGTACAAGTTTGAATAGTGATATATGACTTATTAGTACTTTTAGTTGAGGTCTCGGGGGCCTCAGGATGATTTCAGATGGTTATCGGGAAGTTTGGAAGTTAGAGTTGCAGCTGAAGCTGTTGTGTTTCTATCATTATCGCATCTGCGAATTGGGGACCGCAGGTGCGAGCCGTAGAAGTTGCATTTCTACTGCAAGAGTGAAGGCCAGTAAATGGGGATGCATCATATATACGGAAGGTTGGTACCACCTGCGAGCCAGTAGATGCGTAGGCTTGATCGCAGGTGCGGTTGGTAAGTTTAAGTGAAATTCCACGGATGCGAACATTTTGTCGCAGGTGTGGTATAGGACCGCAAATGCAGAACCCTTGGGCAGAACATATAAGTTCTTGCCTTTGCGATTTTCAGCTCATTTCTCACCATTTTTGAGCGAATTTGAAGCTTTTTGAGAGAGATTGAAGAGGGATTTGAAGGGAAACACTTGAAGGTAAAGTTTTTGAACTCAATACTTGATTCTATGGTGATTTCTAACTAATTAGGCATGAAATTAATGGAAGTTAAAGCTTAAAATTTGGAATTAGGGCTTGAAATTGGAGAGTGTAAATCGGGGATTTGAGGGGCTATTTGGGGTCCGATTTTTATGTTCTTGATATGCATAGACTCGTAGGAAGATAAGGATTCTAGTGGTGTTATTTTTATTGAATTTCGATATGTGGGCCCGGGAGTCGGGTTTGGCCAATTTCGGGATTTTCGATGTAATTTGAATATTTTTGCGTGGGCTTTATTCCTTTAGCCTATTTTGATATTATGATTCTTATTTTGGATATATTCGGGGCGAGTTGAGACCGATTCGAGAGGCAAAGGCATCGCGGGCTAGAGTTTGGACCAGTTTGAGGTAAGTAATGTTTGTAAAGGTTGTCCTGAGGGTATGAAACCCCAAATTTCACATCGTTGTGCTATTTTGAGGTGACGCACAAGCTAGATGACGAGTGTGGGGTCGTGCACCGTTTGGAATTGTGACTTGGTCCATCTTGTACGACTATTAAGTCACGTATTTGATTGAAAACTATTTGATATTATTGTGTTTTGGAAAGTATTACTATGTTTGGGGCTGAATGCTGTGTTTGGGCCTTGTGCCGACTGTTTGGACCCTTAGGGGCTTTTCACTATTGTTTCCTCACTATTTTTGATAATATTTACCCTCACTCATGCTATGCTTTCACTGATTTCATAAATCGGATTTTATTTACTCCTTTTGATTTTATAAATTAAATTTTGAGCTGTGTAGTTGTTTTACTGTTAGCTCGAGGGGCTTGAGTGAGATCCGACTAAGTGAGGCCGAGGGCCTGTGTTGTGAGGATATCATAGGATCGGGCTGTGCACTGCATCATGTGGTACTGATTTTTGATATATGAGAGGCTGAGGGCCTAATTTATTATGTCACGAGGTGGCTTGTGATTGTTATGAGGCCGAGGGCCTGTTTGATTACGCCACGAGATGGCTTGTTATAGCGCTTGGGCTGTAAGAGCCCCTCCGGAGTCTGTACACCCCAAGTGAGCAGGTACCCAATGTGAGTGATGTGATATTGCGAGAGGGGCTGTTGTTGTTTCATGTTGTTGCCCGAGGGGCCTGAGTACGAGTGATTGTGAAGTAGCCCGAGGGGCTGGTTCTGTTTTATTCACTTATTGACACCATTGAAAGATATTTTTAAAGAAAGTGATTTTTACTGAAACTGAGTTGTTTTTATGATATATTTGATTTTTGGATTGTTTTGGAAATGTATTGTATTTGTTGTAGTGCTATGACATGAGATTACCTGCTTTCTTACTGCTCAGCTGCTTTTACTTTTATTACTTACTGAGTTGGCGTACTCACATTACTCCCTACACCTTGTGTGCAGATCCAGGAGTCCCGAGACGCAATAGTGAGTGCTGATCAGTCATCCAGTAGGTCTCCGGAGTTTGCTAGGTAGCTACTTGGCGTTCGAAACCCAACACTTCTCCTTCTTACCTTACGTAGATTGTCTTAGTATCTTATTTTTAGACTATGTTAGCCTTTCTTGTTCTTAGACGGGTTTGTAGTTGCTCATGACTGTTGATATCCCGATGTCGGGCTTGTGTCGTATTTCCGCACTACTTATTTAGACTTATGTTATGAGTTTTTTTTGTTAATTAATAACTTATAAATGGCTTTTATAGAATAGTGGTTTGATTTGGGAATTATGTTAGCTGCCCTAGTGTCGCGATAAGCGCCATTACAACCGGGTTAGTTTTAGGGTCGTGACAGGCAATGGCTTTAACTTTAAAGTGGGAGACTCCTCGATTGAGGGCTTTGTTGAAGGAGTCTTCCGGTTTTCAAGATCCAAGGATAATTTGTGGGGTTCATAAGTGTACGGCCCCATTCCTTGCAATGCATTCACACTTTCCACCACATAGCCATCTTTCTCCTCATCATCATCAAGGTTAAGAAAAACGGCCTCCAAAGTATCCTCAATATTCATTGTGGCACTAGCATCATCAATAATCACATCGGTCAACAAATCCACAAACGAACAAACTTCATTGCTATTCAGTTTCCTCATAGATTTGCACACATGGAAGATAACATTTTCATCACCCACCCAGAAAGTGAGTTCACGGGCTTACATATAAACAAGACCCTTCCCCTTAGCAAGGAAAGGTCTACCAAAGATAATAGGCACCTCATAGTCTACTTCACAGTCAAGAATCACAAAATCCGCCGGGAGGATGAACTTATCAACACGAACCAACACATCATCAATAATACCCAGTGGTCTCTTCATAGAATGATACACCATTTGTAACCTCATAGATGTGGGTCTTGGTTCCGAATTCCCAAAGTTTTGAATATTGAATAGGGCATCAAGTTGATACTCACCTCAAGATCAGATAAAGTTTTGGCAAAGTCAGTACTTCCAATTATACATAGGATTGTGAATGAGCCCGGATCTTCGAATTTAAGAGCCATTGAGTTCACAAGTGCACTCACTTGATATATCATATTTATAGTCTCACAATTCATCGACCTCTTCTTTGTTACTAAGTCCTTCATGAACTTTGCATAACCCGGCATTTGCTCCAAGGCCTCAACCAATGGCACATTAATAGACAAACTCTTCATCATGTCAATGAGGTTTTTGAATTGATTTTTCGCCATTTTGCTTGGCAAGAGTTTGTCAATATGGAGGAAGAGGCCTTGGCATTGGTGCCTTAGCCTTTGGCATTACCGGTTCTAGTATGTCAACAATATGCTCCCTACTAGACGGGTTCACTTTTTCTTGAGCCTCCTCCACATTGTCTTCAATATCAATTCCTACCTCATCATTTGATTGCGCTTCATTGCTTGGCATCTCATTTTCTTGTACCAATTGCTCATCATCCATTATTGTTTTTGACTTGAGGTGGTTGCATCCCCACTTTTTTCACTCCTTGTAGTAACGACCATGGCATGTCACGTGTTGTTCCCAGCCTTTAGGTTCACCACTGTATCACTTGGTAGTTCCTCCTTAGGACGAGTGCTCAAAGCTTTCGAGATTTGGCCCAATTGAACTTCCAAATTACGAATTGAACTGTTGTGAGAGGCCAGTTGAGCATCAGAGTCGGCATTCTTCTCCATAATTTGTTTAAACATGTTCTCAATTCATCCCATCTCATTATTGGTAGAGCTCGAACCTTGATAAGAAGGCGGGTTGCTCGGTTGTTGAAACATCGGGGGCCTCTGAAAACCCGACCCCCGGTTGTTATTGTTGTTCCACCCTCCTTGGTTGTTACCTCCCCAATAGCCTTGATTATTTCCGCTCCAATTGCCTTGATTATTTTGACCATTCCAATTTTCTTGATTGCTTTGAGTGTTCCAATTTCCTTGGTTGTTTTCATTTTTCCAACTACCTTGATTGCTTGAATTCCAATTTCCTTGATTTCCTTGTGGTCGGCATTGTTATTGATTTGGACCTTGATTGTTGTTTGTTTGCCATTGGAAGTTGTTCACATATTGTACTTCCTCCTCTTGTTCATTGTATTGTCCATTTTTATCAAATCCACTATCATCTTGCACATAATTTTAAACCCCGTTTTGCACTTGAGGACCCTTTTGCCTTCTCTTGTTTACCCTCATATTAACTCTCTCCATTGCATTTACTTGCTTGGGACCTTGCACTTGTTGAAGTTGAGATTTGGATAGTTGATTCATTGTGGTGGCCAACTCGATAATTGCTTGCCCATAATCATGTAATTCTTTATGCAAGTGAATCACATTTGGATCACCTTGAGGAATGTTTACTCTACTTTGCCATGCCGATGAAGTATCCTTCATCTCATCTAAGATCTCACAAGCTTCCGCATATGGCATTGTCATGAAATTTCCACCAGCAAGTTGGTTTACCACACATTTATTGGTAGTGTTTATTCCCCTATAGAAAGTTTGTTGAATCATAGCTTCTGTGATGTCATTATTGGGGCATTCTTTGACCAATGTTCGGTATCTCTCCCATATCTCATGCAAAGGCTCGTTGGTTTCTTGTTTGAAAGCTTGAATCTCATCCCTAAGAGTTGCCATATGCCTGGGAGAAATGAACTTGGAAATGAATTTCTCGGCCAATTCATCCCAAGTATATATAATGATTTGGAAACCTCTCTAACGAATCCAAGGCCTTCCCCTGTAGAGAGAAAGGGAATAGCCTCAACCGTAAAGTAGCCTTGGAGACGTTTGCTTATTTACTTCCCTAACAAGTGTCAACAAACCCTTTCAAGCACTTTTATGCATTTTGACTTGGAGCCCTGGTGAAGAATCCCCGTTGTTCAATTAGTGTGAGCATAAAATTTGTGATTTCAAATTTTCCCGCCCTAATGCGGGTGGGACTATAGCACTTGTGTATCCTTCATTCGGCAATATCCGGCATGCAGCCGCTCTGGATTGAGGTGGGGGTGGAACATGAACGTTGTCTTGAGGCGGTCGGCCTCGTCTATTTGCTTGATGTTCAAGAGGAACCTCTTCGACTTGGTCATCATCCCCGTCATCCCCCAATGGCATGTTTCCATGAGGATCCTTGTCGTTGAGTGCCATTGTATCACCTACAATTATTTCACAAAGATATTAGTAACACAGAAGGAAAGGAAGACAAGTCACATACAAGAACAAATATATAGCTAAATCCATTTTTTGCTCCCCGAAAACGACGCCAAAAATTGATGTCGCCCAAGTTCACACCTCAAATTGGGGTTGTGAATCGGTTGATGTAATTACCCAACTAGGAGTCAGGATCGATTCCTCAGGTAGTGTAGATGGGATTAGGTATATATTCGGAGTAAGCGTATAATGTGTCCAAAATGCACTTTCACGTACTTTGTTATTTTTGTCTACTTCTAAATTAAGTTATTTCTTGTAAATATAAAACTAGAGAATGATATTTTGGGTGTTGTTTTTCAAGTTATAAAAGATCTAGAGATGTGACTACACCTAGGTGGTTGCCTAATGAGTTATGGGATTTAGAGCGACTTTCGTTGGTTGGGGCGTAATATAGCAATTAACACACAATTACTCACTCAATACCTCTCGGTAATAGAGTTATTTTGCCCAATTTGGCTTTCTCAAGCCCAAATGGGTAATTCACAAAACAGTTGATAGATGCTCAAATCGGGTTTTACTATTTCTTGATTCAACCCTTTAATTGGGACTATCAATTTCTTGAGTTCATCATAATTTTTTGTTAGCCAAGTTTTCCTAGACTCAATCTCTCTTTCTAACGTAGAGACTAAGTCAATTAGGGATGAATCAATATTTGCAATAATTAATTCTTAAATTAAAGCAAGAAGTAGGCTAAATATCACACACCCAACCTTAAACAAGCCCTAAATCAAACACCCATTAGGTACTCACACTAGGGTTGGGTCATAACCCTAGATACAAATTTAGTTACTCATAGATAAAAATGAAGAAATTAATGAAGAAAAGAAGAATAAACTCATATTAGATGATAAAGAGATAAAAATCCAGTGTAAATTAGACAAGCTATTGTAAAATTTCCTAAACCAGCATAATAAAAACAACTCTCTATCTTCTGAAGTTCAAAATTAACCAAAATTTGCCAAAAAAGGCTATTTATGCACAACTGAAATTTTTGGACAAAATTGCCCTTTCAGAGGTTTTACGGTTACACATTTCGTGTGCGATCCGCACTTTGATACAGGTCTTTACAGGAGGGACTTCTGCAGACGCGCAATTCTGCATTGCAGCTGCACTTCTTCAATTCTGCGGATCGCATATTTCTGAGTGCGGCCGCACTCTTAAGTTCTGCGACCGCACAATTATAGTGTAGTCCGCACTTCTTGATGGACCAAGACTGGGAACTCTCTAATCTTCAACATCTGCGGCCGCATAATTATTGTGTGGTCCGCACTTTGTAAAGTATTTTTGATAGAGGTTCTTCGTGATCTGCGGCCGCGGGAAGAACTTTGCGGTCCGCATTTTGCCCTTTTTGCTTGGTTTTAGTCCTTGTCCAAAAATACTCCTTCTTGAGTCAAATTTCATCACTTTGGCTTATTTTTCAGGGGTTTTGACGCAGTTAACCACAAAACAAAACTATTTACCCTTGTCTACCTATTTGTTTTCCTACCCATAAACTAATTACATTTCCTACCCATATCAGGTTTGGTGAGGAATTTTTTCTTTATTCTCCAATTCTTTTTTATTTCTATGCTTATTTTCTTTTCTTTTTTCTTTTTTTCTTTTCTCGTTTTCTTCTTATTTTTTTCTTTTTTCCTTTTCTAATTTCATTTAACTTCTTTTTTTATATTCTTTTTCTCTTCATAATCTAATTTTATTTACTATTTTCACTATTTTTTAGTTATTCTTTTTTTATATTATTACTAAAGTAAAATCAAATTGTGTACTAATTAAATGTAGCTAATATAACAAAAAAAATATTAGCTAACATATGATATCGGTATAGTATATAGCTATACCAACAGGGTATACAATTATACGCAATGAGTTAAAAAAAAATTAATTTAGTTATTAAATTGAAATAATATCAGTTGTCAATAAAAAATTTAAAAATTCAAAAAGGATCTAATTGTAAGAGTAAACCGTTACATTATATAGCATACTATAATTTTTATTTTATTTTTTGCATTTTCTATTTGCCCCTCACGGTGGGTAAAAGCTTAAAACAAATTAAAAGGGAAAAGGCAAGTAAATTTACGGGTAATAAGTATATTATTTAAGTATATTGTATACTATTACAGCATATTGTTACACTATCTTGCATATTATTATAGTATAACATAACAATATATTATATACTATAATAGTATATTGTTGCACTATAACTATATACTCCTATAGTATATTAGTATACTGAAGCGGTATACTGTTTTGTAAACTATAATAGTGTACTGTTGCAGTATAGCTATATACTCCTACAATATATTGTATACCGTAGCGGTATACTGTAGCTGTGTTCTTCTTCGATTTTCAAAAAATTTCGATCTCAATCAAATCAAATCAGGTTCAAATGCTATCAAATTTCAGTACGAACTTCTAGAAGGTACTATAAGTAATATTTAACAACACCCACTTTGAATCAAACAAAAAATCTTCAAAAATAAAATTGAGCTTCAAGCCCAACAATGGTGGATATTCAAATACACACAAAAATTTAGATTTGGGAAGCTTACTTGAAGATACTTTAAGCAACATTTTATAGCACCACATCGAATCAAACAATAAATCTTTAAAAAAAAAATTATTTTCTTCCTTAAAACTTTACTATAACATATAAACTTGTTACCAGATTATTGGGGCGATTTAGAAGGAGAAGATATTGGGCCTTGAGAATGTGCTTTTGTGATTTGAGCCCCACCGAAATGTAACACAAAAAATAGAAGAACTGCATTAGCAAATAATTTAGACATTTTGTAGTACAATAAAATGAGAAAGAACTGAATAATAGCCGGAAAATTAGAAGGAAGAGAATAAATAAATTTTGATGATCAATGTGCGATGAACACGAAGGGAATGTGCGGGCAGATATATAGGAAGTGAAATTAGGGGGTAAATAGTTTGGGGAGTATGGGTACGAGTAGTAAATAGTTTGGGTCTGGGCATTAAAGGGTAAATAGTTTGAAATTAATAGGTATAAAGTGAGATTTTTTCTATTTTTCAATACTCATGTAAGAAATCATATTTTATCAGTTTTCAGGAACACCTTTTAACATTTTTGAGCTAAAACGAAAGTAAAAAGGTACAAATAAGTAGTCAAAATCCCCACTTATCACTTATCACTTATCACTGCGCACTCGCTGTTTTTGTACATATTGCAAACCACGCCACGTGAAATGCACCCGTAATTTACAGAATATTTATTTTTATTATTATTTGAAGTTATGATCGAGTCACGTGAAATGCACACTCGAATTGAGATTATGTATCATGACTATGCCACGAGAACCGTACCCATAGTACGATAATTTATTATCAATCGCGCTTAAAGCAAGCTATGATGTTTGTGATTTATCTCCTAATCTAATCTGAGATTATAGTGGGGTCACATGAGTTATGGATACTTGTCGTGGAGAGTGTAGAATTCAATAATAGGGGTTATTAAACTTATTTTTAGAAAAAAAAGGTATTTGAAATTAGAGTTAGTGTTGCAACTTTCCAATTTTGTGCTAAATGGCTTGCTAATGTTTCTGGTATTTTTAAACTATAATTATTTAAAGACATGAAAGATAGGCTAGCTACAGGTAGACCCAATTGAACTTAAAAGAAAGATCCATTCTCGTTATCATCCAAGAAGCAAGAAAGAAAATTTCCCTACCACCCAGTTTATTGAAACAATTTCATCTACAATTAATCCCAAATTCAATTACAGTTGTTTTAAGTCTAAAGCACATGGCCCATTGATATGACACCCAACCCTTTAATTCTAAACAAATCTTATTCAACTAATCTATTTAGCGAAGTAGCTTGAAACATACAAGTGGCATCTAAAGTCATAATTGTTACGGCTAAATTTTAGTTGTAAAGTTAACAAAGAGAAACTGAAAATCGTCATAGCATCACAAAAATTCTCAAACTAAGAAGGAATCACCACATAAACATGCAAACAATGCACCATTAATATACATCCAGTAACATTAACCAACAACGCAATGCACGAAATAAAGATCTAAGAGTAGAAATAGACCTTAAGTGAAGCAATTTCAGATTTGTAATTATATGAAGAAACTCGTGCAAAGTAATGCAGCGTCGACAGACTCGCTGAAAACTGGATTTAAAGTCAGAACCTACGATCTTCTTTTAAACCAGAACCTCAAACAAAATCGATTCGTCGGATCCCTTGACGGAATTCAAGTACTCGACTGATTTTCGCCGTAGTTTGGACTGAAAGTTCAAATATGTATATATGAAGAAGAAAAAGGAAACTGGAGAAAGGAAACTTAAAACAATGCACTTCCTTTTTAAAAGAAACCAAAAAATTCACATAAGATTATATTACCAAAGAGTGAAGACTAGCAAAAATGAATTAATACACTATCTAATTTTGGGGTTGATGTAGGTTGGGGACGGAAGATTCTTTCTTTGGAGAGGAGGCCGTGTGTCTCTTTAGGTGGTGGGCGGCTGAGATATCACGACCCAATTACTCCCTCCGTGAATTGTCATGACGGCACCTAGTCTTTACGACTAGGTAAGCCTAACACTTTGCTGAAATGAATTAAAAGCATGAACATTGACTACTAACAGTGGCAAATATCTAATAATCAACTGAATGTCACTCGGCATGTACGATTATCACATGTGAAATGCACCAAACAATTCTCAAAACTCGAAATACCGCAAGTCACAAGCTACTAAGAAGTCTTAACTGTTATATACATCATTTCTACAGAAAGAAGGAAAAATGAACATAGGGGAAATAGAGGGGGACTCCGAGGTTCTGCTGGTGCGAGCAGATATACCTTGAAGTCTTCAATAAGCAGTAGCCACAGCAACTAGTGATAAGGCTGGTATGATGAACCTAGATCTGCACAGGAAAAATATGTGCAGGAAAGGGCATGAGTACACCACAACGGTACCCAGTAAGTGCCAAGCCTAACCTCGGTCGATTAGTGACAAGATCAGGTCAGGGCCCTACTGGTAAAATTATACTGAAATAAGACAGAATTAGATATCAAAGTTAAAAATAAATACGGAAATCTAACAAGAATAGAATTATAGAAAAATAACAGCTCACAACACAAAAATAATAATAGGGATCTCCTAGGATACCATCCCGTAGTCCCAAACATAAATGTGCAGGGGGATCTCCCCGAATACCGGTCCGTAGTCCCAAAGTAAATATGGAGTACCGGGGGATCTCCTGGAATACTATTTCGTTGTGCCAAAGTAAATATGCAGTACAAGGGGATCTCCCGGAATACCATTTCGTTGTTCCAAAGTAAATATGCAGTAAAAGGGGATCTCCCGGAATACCGTTTTGCAGTCCCAAATTAAATATGTAGCTCAACAAATAAAAATAACAGATACATCGAGAAAACCGACAGTTTCGACTAAGTTCAAGTAAAGGAAACAGGTAATTTCACTAAGCATGTTACATAGAGTTCAGATAGGCACTGAAAACACGTAGGCATGCTAATCTAAACTAAACAAGAATTACATATACTAGTATAGTTCAAATA
Source organism: Nicotiana glauca (assembly GCA_026770625.1). NCBI lineage: Eukaryota > Viridiplantae > Streptophyta > Magnoliopsida > Solanales > Solanaceae > Nicotiana > Nicotiana glauca. Next base: position 94,876 of record MU766422.1, read on the forward strand.
AGGAAAAACAGGTTATGACTTAGTGAAATATGGTCCGTGTTTGTACTCGTCACCTCTCGTCATGGTTCTCACATATCAAATAGTACCGAATCCTAAGGGGAGTTCCCCCAACACAAGGTTAGGCAAGCCACTTACCTTGAACTACTCTCAATCAATCAGTCACAATGCTCTTTCCACAAATATCCGGCTCCGAGTGGCCCAAATCTAGCCAAAATCGATTACGTAGCATAAATATAACTACAAGGAACTAATTTGGCTTACGAAATTCAAAGCTAAAGGAAAAAATTGGTAAAATTTCTCAAAAGCCTCCCCAGGCCCATGTCTTGAAATCGAGTAAAATTCATAAAATATGAACACCCACTCACTCACGGGTCTAACCATACCAAATTTACTCAAATTCTATACCAAAATCTCGATCAAAACTCCAAAATTCGGCCTAAGAACTTTTCTCAAAATTTTTCCAATTTTCCAATTCAAATCCCTAATTAAATGATGAAATCAACAATGGATTAATGGAATACAACCAAAAATGAGTTAGGAATCATTAGCCAATAACTGTCTCTGAAAATCCTTCAAGGAATCGCCAAAATTCGAGCTCTCAAGTCCAAAAATGAAGAACGAATTCAAACCCCCAATTTTGCCCTTTTTCTGCCCGTTAAACCGCAAATGCAGTTACTTACACACATCTGCAGCCCCGCACTTGTGGAAAAGCTATCGCATGTGTGAAATCAACTTAAATGGGCTGGGACCGCATTTGCGAGCACTGGGTCACACCGGGAGCCCGCTCCTGCGGTCCCTAGCCGCTTCTGCGGGCCCCTCACCGCACTTGTGGACCCAGCTGGACAAGGCTCATATCCGCATCTATGATTCCATAGCCTCTTCTACGGCCTAGAGTGCGCAGGTGTGGTTACACTAGATATAACAACGATACAACAATTTCAGCCATTTTTCTAAGTTTCAAACCAATCTGTTATGCACCCGAAACTCACACGAACATATGAACTTAGTCGAGCCCTTAAATCATATCAAACAACGCTAAAATTATGAACCACCCTCCAATTCAAACTTAAAGAAATTGAAACTTTAAATTTACACAACCGATGCTGAAATCTATCAAAACACGTCATTGACCCCAAATTTTGCAAACCAGTCATATTCCACACTACGGACCTATTACAACTTCCGGAATTGGATTCTGACCTCGATATCAAAAATTCCACTACTGTTCCAAAACTCCAAAATTTTGACTTTCGCCATTTCAAGCCTAAATAAGCTACGGACCTCCAAAACACAATCCGGACACGCCCTTAAGCCCAAAATCACCAAACGGAGCTCACAAAATCGACAAACTCTATTCCGGAATCATCTTCACATTGTTCCGACAATGGTCCAAATCTTAAAACTTAAGCCTCCATTTGGGGACTAAATATTCCAAAACACTCCAAAGACCAAAACGAAACCTTCCGACAAGTCACAATAGCTGAAATAGATACGGGGAAGCAGTTAATAAGGGTTCGGGGCTGTAACTCTCAAAACGATCGGCCGAGTCGTTACATCCTCTCCCTCTTGAAATAATTGTTCATCCTCGAACGAGCATAGAGATATACCTGAAGTTATGAAAAGATGAGGATAACGGCTGCGCATATCCTGCTCAGTCTCCCAAGTTGCCTCCTCAACTGGCTGACCCCGCCACTGAACTTTTACTGATGCAAAGTTCTTTAACCATAACTTTTGACCTTGCATGTCCAAAATAGCCATTGGCTCCTAAACATAAGATAGATCCTTGTCTAATTGGACTAAGCTAAAATCCAACACATGAGACGGTTCGCCGTGATACCTCTGGAGCATCAAAACATGAAATACTGGATGGACTCCTGACATGCTGGGAGGTAAGGCAAGCTCATAAACAGTCTCCCCAACTCACCGCAATATCTCATGGGGACCAATAAAACTTGGGCTCAGCTTGCCCTTATTTCTGAACCTTATAACGCTCTTCATAGGCAAAACCCGAAGTAAGAACCACTCTCCAACCATGAATGCAGCATCAGGAACCTTCCGATCCACATAAATCTTTTGTCTAGACTAGGCTATGCGAAGTCTGTTCTCAATCACCTTATCCTTCTCCAAGGCATCCTGAAGCAAGTCTATACCAATAATCTAGCATCGCCCGGCTCGAACCAACCCACTAGGCACCGACACCACCTACAATACAGAGCCTCATACAGTGCCATCTGAATGTTGAACTTATAACTATTATTGTAGGCAAACTTTGCAAGTGGAAAGAACTGATCCCAAGAACCTCCAAACTCCATCACACACGCACGGAGCATATCCTTAAGAATCTGAGTAGTGCGCTCAGACTGCTCGTCCATCTTAGGGTGAAATGTTGTGCTCAACTCCACCCAAGTACCCAACTCATGATGTATGGCTCTCCACAACCGTGATGTAAACTGTATACTCCAGTCAGAGATGATAAATACTAGCACATCATGAAGTTTGAGAATCTCACTGATGTAAACTCGAGCCAGATGCTCGGAAGAATAGGTAGTCACTACCGAAGGAAGTGAGCTGACTTGGTTAGTCTATCCACAATCACCCACACTATATCAAACTTCCACTGATCCCGTGGGAGTCCAACAATAAATCTATAGTGATCCGCTCCCATTTCCACTCCGGAATCTCTAACTTTTGAAGCAATCGACCCGGTCACTCATGCTCATACTTTACCTGCTGGCAATTTAGACACCGAGAGACATACTCTACTATGTCCTTCTTCATCCTCCTCCACCAGTAATGATTTCTCAAGTCCTAGTACATCTTCACGATACCCGGATAAATAGAGTACCACTAGCTATGAGCCTCCTGAAGAATCGACTCATGCAAACCATCCACATTAGGCACACATAGCTTGTCCTGCATCCTCAATTCACCATCATCCCTAATAGTAACCTCCTTAGCATCACCGTGCTAGATCGTGTCTTTAGGACAAGCAAATAAGGGTCGTCATACTGGCGCTCCTTGATACAATCACAAAGAGAAGACCAAGAGACCACACAAGCCAATACTTGACTCGGCTCAGAAATATCCAATCTCACAAACTGACTGGCTAAGGCCTGAATATCCAATGCCATGGTCTCTCTGCTCCTGGTAGATATGCTAAACTTCCGAAACTCTCTGCCCCGAGACTCAGAGTATCGATCACCATGTTGGTCTTCCTAGGGTGTTATAAAATAGTGATGTCATAATCCTTAAGCATCTCTAATCACCTCCTCTGACACAAATTAAGATCCTTCTGCTTTACCAGATGCTACAGACTCCGGTGATCAATCTAGATATCACAAGGGACACCATACAAATAATGCCTTCAAATCTTCAAGGCATGAACAATAGCAGCTAACTTGAGGTCATGGATTGGATAGTTCTTTTCATGCACCTTCAGCTGCCTGGAAGCATAGGCAATCACCCTACGGTCATGCATTAACACCGCTTCGAGGCCAACTCGCAATGTATCACAATAAATTGCATAAGACCCCGAACCTAAAGGTAATACCAATACTCGAGTTGTATTTAAAGCTGTCTTGAGCTTCTAAAAGCTCTCCTCACACTCCTCTATCCGCCTTAATAAAGCACCCTTCTGGGTCAGCCTGGTCATAGGTGCTGCAATAGATGAAAATCTCTTAACAAAACGACGGTAATACCCCGCCAAACAAAGAAAACACCAGAATTCTGTATCTGAGGACAGTTTGGGCCAACTCCATACCACTTCCACTTTGTTCTGATCCACCTTGATCCCTTCACTCGACACCACGTGACCCAAAACTAACCATGGAATCCAACTAGAACTGTCTTCAGGTGTTGCTCATGATCTTCTTGACTCCGGGAGTACACCATAGTGTCTTCAATAAAGATAATGATGAACGAGTCAAGATAAGGCTGAAATACACTGTGCATCAAATGCATTAATATTGTTGGGGCATTTGTCAGCCTAAATGATATGACAAGGAACTCGTAATGACCATACCAAGTCTTGAAAGTAGTCTTGGGGATATCGGGATCCTGAATCTTCAACTGGTGATAACTTGAATGCAAGTCAATCTTGGAAAACACCCTGGCACCCTGTAACTGAACAAATAGGTTATCAATACGAGGAAATAGATAGCAGTTCTTCAATGTAACTTTGTTCAACTAGAGATAATCAATGCATATACACATAGAGCCATCTTTATTATTCACAATCAAGACAGGAGAACCCCAAGGTGACACACTAGGCCGAATGAAGCCCTTATCAAGAAATTCCTACAATTGTTCCTTCAACTCCTTTAACTCAGGAAGGTTCATACGGTAAGGAGGAACAGAGATGGGCTGAGTGCCCTACAACAAATCAATTCCAAAATCAATACTCTATCGGGCGGCATGCCAGAAAGATCAACTAGAAACACATCAAGAAAATCCCTCACTACTGGGACTGACTCAACTGTTGGGGTATCAATACAGATATCTCTCACATAGGCTAGATACACATCACACCCTTTCTCAACCATTCATTGAGCTTTAAATAATGAAATAACTCTACTGGTGGTGTAATCTAAGGTACCCCTCCACTCTAATCGCGATAAACCTGGCATAGCCAATGTCACGATCTTGGCGTGACAATCAAGAACAACATAATGGGGGCGACAACCAATCCATGCCCAAGATAACATCAAAATCTACCATGCCGAGCAATAATAAATTGACTCTGGTCTCAAAACTACTAATAATAATAAAAAACGACCAGTACACGTGGTGCACAAGAAGAGAATCTCCCACAAGAGTAGACACATAAATATGGGAACTTAAAGAATCCTGAGATACACCCAAATGTGGGGAAAAATAAGATGACACATAAGAATAAGTTGAGACTGGATTGAATAGAACCTATGCATCTCTATGACAGACGGAACAGTACCTATAATGACAGATTCGGAAGCAACGACCTCTGTACAAGCAGAAAGGGCATAGTATCTGGCTTGGCCTCTCCCTCTAGGGCGACCTCTACCTCCCCGATCTCCACCCCAAGCTAGCTGAGCAGGTGGAGTGGCAGATGGTGCTATAATCATAGTATGAGAACCCTGTGGAGCATGCTGTGGCTAAGAAGTCTGTGGAGGTGCAGCCCTTCTAAGTCTGTGGCAATCCCTCACCATATGGCGAGTGTCTCCACACTCAAAATAAGCTTTGGGAGGACGTGGCGGTTGTGTCTCACTTGGGCTGGGTATGATAGAATGATCGCTAGAAGCACCCCGTGTAAGATGCACACTAGATATTAGAGGTGCATAATAAGGCTCCTAAGGTCTAAGAGGAGCTGGAATACCCCTCGAGCTGGAGGAGCTGAATGAATGGGGCAACTCAGATAACCCCTACTATGACGAACTGCAGCTAGGGCACGAGCATCAAAATAATGGCCAGACTCTCAAAACCTCTTGGCCTCTCTCTCCTCCCTATCGTGAGAAAGCATGCCCTCTACTCTCCTAGCAATACTCACCACCTGCTGATACGAGATATCCATCGCTAACTCTCGGGCCATGCTAGTCCTGATATTGGGAATGAGTACCTTAATAAACGGACGAATCCTCTCTCGAACTGTAGAAACCAAGGCCGATGCATGTCTAGAAAAGTCACTGAAAAGGACTGCATACTCCGAAATGGTCATTGCACCCTCGCGCAGTTGCTCAAACTCCATGTGTCATGCAACCCTGGGGTCTGACAGACATACTCTCTCAAAAACATGTTCGAGAACTAAGACCAAGTAAGGGTAGCTGCCTAAGCAGGACTATTCAACTCAAAAGTATGCCACCACTGATCGGCTGCTCCTTGAAGCTAAAAGGCAATGAAATAAATCCCACTCGACTCTGCTATGCCGATAGTGCGGAGGATACGGTGGAACTCCTCCAGAAATCCCTAAGCAGCCTCTGACGCTAGACCATTGAATGTAGGAGGGTCATACTTCATGTACTTTTCGAGCCTACACTGCCCCTCATTTTAAACTGCTGCCCTACCCTCAGGCTGAACTGGGGCTACAGGTGTGTTACACCCTATATTTTCATACGTGAAAGTATTCCATAAATAAATTGATGTAAGCTCAAAAATGAGATGTTATATTTTGCATTTTCGCAAGTTAAAATTTTGTTATAAGTTAATCAACATAAGTTCGGGGATGAGATAATTTTGAGATTTAAGCATTATGCTATTTCAAACAAGTGATGAGTAAATTCCTGAAGGAGAAGGGTAAGCAAGTCGAAGAAAATGAGTTTCGTCGAAGTTTGGCAATTTGGGATAAAATACGGTCCAAGCTATAATACCCCATATTTATGGACTAGTGCCATACAAGGTACCACATGACCATTATAGTAATATGTATAAAGTGTGTTAAAAGTGAGTAGTATTCTAAGTAATTTGAGATAATTTTTAATTATATGGATAATTGGTTAATTATTGATTAGTGGGAGATTAACAAGTTAACAAATCAAGTGGACAATTTGGTGGATAAGGTTGTAAAGTGGTAGCCCACTATTCAACTTAATGACTCTTAAATTGAATTGCAAGGTGTCACATTTTAAGTGATATTGCTGGCAAAAGTAAGCTTATTAGGTGGACCCCACATCAATTCTAACAAAAGTTATCTCTAATTTAAAAGAGATGCATATTAACGTGAGATATTCATAATTATCTTCAACAAGATTCTCATAGTATCTTCAACAAGATTCCATAACATCTCAAGCAATGTGAGATTCGCAATTTTAAGGGAGTATGGTGCAATCTTTGTCAAGAATATCATATGGATTTTCTCCTACTTCGATCTGCCGTTACATGTTATCACAATCAACGGGGGTTAAAGGGATTGTCAAGAGAATCAATTCAGGTATGGTAAGGTTATCCCTTCTTTCTTTTGGCATGATCTATACGACGCAAACGAAGTGAGCAAATGCACAATTTCCATAAATGACTCTATTCATAGAAATAATAGAGATGCTTATGTTCTTGATTCCCCATGTGTCAGATTATTCTATCATCTGTTTATGGGTATCAGAAAATACGTAAGTTGATAAAGGTTATTTCATGATATTAATCATAGTCATAATGGTCCTATGACACTCTGAAAGATTTTATTGATGTACTTCTCATGCATTGCGTTCATTTAAACATGTATGTTGACCAATGACCAGATGATGTTATATACGCATATATATGTGTGTGTGTGTGTGTCTGTGTGTGTCTGTGTGTGTGTATATATATATATAGTATGTATGTATATGGGATATGGAAAAAGGTTATGGCGTTATATACGCAACACCACTTGATCAACTGGTATACGTTGATGATTTTGCCCACAGTGGCCGAGATGATATGATGGGATGTCCTCAGAGGCTTGATGATGTATATGTATGCACGATATGACATTCATACGCATATGCATGACACTATAAGTATTACATGATTTGCAAAGTTATCCAGACTGATATGTCGAGTCTTTTGCTCCATGTTTCTCTCATGTCTATTGTCTATTATTTACTTATTTTCATTCTTTACATACTCGATACGTTATTTGTACTGATATCCCTTTTGCATGGGGATGCTGCATTTCATGCCCGCTCCTAATAGAAAGGTCGAGAGCCTTCCAATTAGGCTATCAGCTCAGTGGAAGATATTGGTGCGCTCCATTTGCTTCAGAGTTGCTTGTTTGGTTAGTATGATTTAGACATGTATTGTTTGGTATGGCGAGGCCCTGTCTCGACCTTTATGATAAGTATGTACTCTTAGAGGCTTCTAGAAAGATGTCATGTATACGGATACTTGTATACACTAAGTATATAATGGATATCATTGGCCTTATAGGCCCGTATGTCACAGTTATGAGTTTCTATATCAGGTTGGGACATTCTATGTGAGGCATTCCCTTATATTTACTCTAGTTATCTCATGACGCCCCTTCGGGCCCGCCTACCTATGATGATATAATAAGAAAGATACGTCACGTTAATACTCAATTGAGTAAGGTACCGGGTGCCCGTCACGACCCATCGGTTTGTGTCGTGACAAAAGTGGTATCACAGCTATTCTATCCTAGGGAGTCTACAAGTCGTGTATAGTAGAGTATTGTTTGTGGGTGTGTTGTGCACCACACTTATAAGTAGGAGGCTACAGGGTATTTAGGACTGTCATTCTTTCTTCTTACTCTACATCGTGAGGTAGAGCTCAGTTATAAGAACTCAATTTTCTAAACTCTATCTTATTCATAATACCACGATGTCTACATCCAAAAAGACAGTTGGTAAGAGATATAGCTGTGGAAGAGTTGAGTCAGAGGAACTCAATTTTTGCATCATGCTTATAATGGATAAATATGAGTTATTTAGCAGATCATGTGTATACTAATATGTGTAAGCTTCTTGACAAGGATCCTTAAGGCAAGAATGCCTATCCACTCTTACGATAAAAAGGAATAAGTGAATCGGGAGGTAGACACAAGTTTCAGCAAGTAAAAGAAGCAAAGTGAAGAAGGGTGTCAGGTACCTAGTCAGTAGAGATGAACATTATCTACAATTCAAGAAAATAAATATAAGCATTTTGAGTTACCTTCAATTGTAACAGAGGTATGAACAATTGGCCACACCCATCTCATTTATGCCCTATGGAAGCTAATAGAAGTAGTATAACAGAAGGACATATACCAGGATCCGATTGGGGTTAGAGTGACCCAAAATGGTGGATGGACTGTTTGTGTTAGTCAGCATTTCTGAAGGATATTGCAAATATGCTAATAGATCTCTTTGTGAGACACCTAGATGGTGCACTCTAAAATAGTACAGCTAGATATGAGTACTATAAAGATAGGCACTGGAAGCCTAGAAGGGATAAATATTACCTTAGTGTGGCTCCTGTCCCTAGTAGAGAAAGAATATTAGGAAATTTGAAGAGCCAATGGATGGAGCAAGGGGAGCTAAAAGCAAAAGAATGTCTTGTTCATATTTTCAGAATAATGTGATGGACATAGATGTTAGCGAGAAATGAGAAGAGAGTTAATGGAGCATTATGAGTAAGATGTGATACATGGATGACAATGGTAGATAAAAAAGAAGATAGTATTACAGAGTATATAGTCAAGTGAAGGAAAATATGATAAGTGACAGGCCTTGAGACAATAAAAGGGTATAGGCCATAAAGTCACACCCTCATTTCGAAAAATAAGTTCGTGACTCTAACGTGATTACCGGAAGGAAAAGTTAGACCTCAAAATAATAGAAATCAATATGGGTTGGTGAACAAGATAAACTAAACATAAATTAGGGGCTGAGTGATTTGATAGTGGTCGACATCATGAGAATTTTAGATTTCATTCCGGCGATTACAAAATAGACAACCAAAGAAGGTTCATGAGAAATTCAGAGAATGGTCACTCAGGAAGATGTTTCCCTAAAGCAAGAAATGTGAGCAAAGTTAAGCTTAAAAGACTGTATGTGCCAGTTGTAGTAATTGTCATCCTTGCGAGTAAGGAATTTTGTTATCCTTAGTACAGAAGGATTACCTCAAGGCGAGTAAGGGTCATCGATGATGTGAAAAGATGCCAAGAATGAAGAGTTAAAACATCTATACGTAGATCATCGTAGCACTATGTCACGACCCCAAACCGGCCCGATCGTGATGGTGCCTCTCGTGAAGACAAGGTCAGTCGACACAACACTCTTATAACCCTTTAATCATCTAGAGTCATTTTTAAGCCTTTAATTAAACAATATTTCATAATACGTCTGAATGAACTGTGCGGAATAAGATATAAGCCCGATATCGGTATGTCACTATCCATGAGCATCTAAGAAGGTCTGGTTATAACAAAAAAAATCAAAATGTACTAAGTACAGAAATGAAAAAAAGAGAGGAAGGAATCAGTGTTGCGAACATCGTGCAGCCATCTTACTAACTCTGATGACTCCGCGTCTGAGCAACCAACACTCGCTACCGGGTTCCGAAATACCTGAATCTGCACATGAGATACAAGAAGTAATGTGAGTACTCCAATCCAGTAAGTAATAAGAGTAAATAAAGACTAAGCAGTTGGAAATAATGAATCCACATTTATGTTAAACTCCATAAGCACACAGGCTGCTAAATCAAAATACGAGTCAATCGCCTCATTTAAAATCCAGCTTTTGGTAAAAATCATTTAAAATGCCTTCCAACAGTTTCAATATGGATTCAATACCATTTTTAATAAAAGAGCTGAAAAACCATAATCGGCCCATCGGGCAAAACATAGTTCGTAAGCAGCCCCTCGGGCAAAACAGGAGTCATAAATACCTCATAACGAGAAAGTCTCAGTGGAAATAACAAAAGCCAAATTAGTGATCAAGTTCTGAACATCTCATAAACCCCAACTTAAATGAAAGTTGTTTAAAAACTTTTATTCAACGTTTTCGACAGAGGCTCAGTGTAAAGATGAGTGAAAACAGTCAATAATTCAACATATTCGATTGAAACTCACTTAAAGAGGAGTGAAAATCAATAAATTCATAACCAGGCCCCTCTGGCAAGCATCACTCATGTGCTTGTATATATCTATCGCCCCTCGATCTAGCCTCTCAGTTACTCGTGACTCAACTCTCACCAATCAGCGCTCACACTCAGCATCACGCTCAATAGGTACCATATAGTAACCATTGCGGCGTGTATCCCGATCCACATATCGCTACAGCGTGCAGTCCGATCCATATATATAGTCGACTACGCTCACTAGGGGTGTGCAGACTCTAGAGGGGCTCCAACAGCCCAAGCCCGATCCATATAAGTATCGCCGCGGCATGCAGCCCGATATATATTTATATATATATATATATATATATAAATATATATATATATATATATATATTGATGCGACGTGCATCCCGATCCATAGATATATAATCCTCACGGCCAGGCCCACAGCCTCCCTCTGTAGTTAACCTCACCATCGGACTCTTAGTCTATCTCAGTCATCAACTCACGATCACTTGGACCATCAGTAAAACAGGGAACTCAGCCCAAACAGTTTTCACATTTTTAAGAAATATAGTGATAAAACTAGATTTTAAACAATAAACAGCTAAAACTTGACTGAGGATGTGCTATCAAACACATAGAGTGAGAAAATATAGTAAAAATACCCCTAAGGGTCTCAACAGATCGACACAAGGCCCCAAACATGGCATACAACCAAAAATATAATATCAATCTCTAAAATATGAAATATCACAAGATTTCAAATAAAATCTGTTACTTAACAGTCATACGGGGCGGACCAAATCACAACCCCCAACGGTGCACAACTCCACTCTTGTCATCTAACATGTGCGTCACCTCAAAGTAACACCCCGATGTGTAATCCAGGGTTTCAAACCCTCAATACAGTATTTACAATCATTACTTACCTTGATCCGGTCCAAACACTAGCCCATGATGCCTCGCCTGCGTGAATCAACCTCCGGATGTTCAAAATCTAGCCACAATCAGTACATAATCATTAAAATATGCTAATGGAACGAATCCCACTTGAAAATATCCAATATAACATCAAAATCTCGAAATTGCTCAAACCCGGCTCCTGGGCCTACATCCCGGAACTGGACAAGCTTTATACCAAAATGTTCTTCATTATCTCACAAGTCCGTACATATAATGAACTCGAAAATCGGAGTTCGTTTGACCCCTCGAATCATTCCTAGAAGGTTTCATAATCTCAAGCCCTAACTCCACCTTTTTCTACTGATTTTCATGAATTTACACTAATATTTGCGTATCTTCATCACAACTAATCAAGTTTTAGGGTCCAAAATCCTTACCTCAACGAAGAACAATGATTTCCTCTCTTCAAAATCGCTTCCAAGCTCTTTTCCCTTTCAAATATGATGTAAAAAGGGTTCAATGTCGCGGAACAGGTCTTTAAAACATTCTGCCCAGGTATATATCTTCACGATCGCAGAAAATGCTTTGTGATCGCGGAGCACAACTTTTCTCAGCCCAAAATTTGCCATTTGCGATCGTGGATAATGCTTCGCGATCGCGAAGAACGAGTTCCTATCTCTTCCGAACAGCCTCCAGTGTAATGGTCATAACTTTTTGCACACAATTCCAAATGACAAATGATTTGATGTTCTGAAAACTAGACACCAAGGGATATAATTTCATATATTTCTTATTTCCTGACTCTTTATATATTGCGAGATATAGGCTTCCAAAGTCAGCCCTGTGCATTAGAGATTCCTAAACCCTTCCCGGACAGCCTATAGTGTAACCACCATAACTTTTTGTACGCATCTTAAATTCTAATTAATGTACATTTCTGAAAACTAGACACAAAGAGCTACAACTTTTATTTTTGGATTATCTCCAAATTCCTTATAGATTGTGAGATATAAGCTTTCAAAATTGGATCAGTGCAATAGAATATTTACTGTTTGCGATCGCAAAGGTTCATCCGCGATCGCGAAGCACTGACATTTGTTTCCTATTTTATTCATCGCGATCGCGTCCAATTCGCCGTGATCGCATAGAATATTGCTGTAGCCAAAACCCAGCAGCTAAAAATAGCTTAGAAATGGTAAGGAACCACCCCGAAACTTACCCGACGACCCCGGGACCTCAACCAAACATGCCATCCAATCCTAAAACATCATTCAAACTTGTTCCACCCTTCTGAACCCTCAAAACAACATCAAAACATTGAATCACCCTCGGATTCAAGCCTAAAAATTTCAAAACTTCCGAATTCCAAATTCGATCAAAAAGTCTATCAAACCTCGTCCGAATGACCTGAAATTTTGCGCACACGTCACAAATGACACAACGAACCTACTCCAATTTCTGGAATTCCATTCTGACCTATATATCAAAATCTCACCTATCAACCGGAGAACGCCAAAATTTTAATTTTGCCAATTCAAGCCTAAATATACTCCGGACCTCCAAAACACATTCCGATCATGCTCCTAAGTTCCAAATCACCTACAGAGCTAACCAAATCATAAAAATTCCAATCCAAGATCATATGCTAACAAGTCAAAACTTGGTCAAACCTTTCAAATTTTTAAGCTTCAAACTGAAAACTGTTCTTCCAAATTCATTCTAATCATCCTGAAAACCAAAACCGACAATTTAAATAAGTCATAATACATCACACAGGGCTAGTCATGCCCAAGAACTGGTGAGCAAAGTGCAAAAGCTCAAAATGATCGATCGGGTCTTTACATCTCTCCCCTACATAAACATATGTTCGTCCTCGAACGTGCCTAGAGTTGTTCCAAAAGTCAACCAATACCATCCACATACCCAGGGGTGATCCCACGTCACCCTGTCAATTATAGGTCCGATAACACAATGCAACTAAAATTTCACAATCCGACCTAGCCCATAAACCTTAGAACCACATTTTCACTCCTGAAATCATCCACAAGATCAAATCTCACATCTATACTCCGAATAAGCCTGAATTGCCTCTAATAACCCATACCTGCAACCTCATGTGCAATTACATGGTATACCACATACCTCAACCACTTGTAGCGATAACTTCTAATCACAACAGCTGCACACAACAACCGAATATCGGTAGAAAACCTCTTATCAACTAAAGTTTCATTCAAATACTTTCAGATACTGCCAATGATAAATAAACCACACAGTAAGCCATAACCATTCCTCAGATCAACCATTCATGAAGCAACTTCTCCTTTGGCAAAAATCATAGCAATTTCTGAGCCGAACCTCGATATTATCCTTCCAACATGCTGAAATTGAATCTGTTTGTATTCATTAAAGACCCCAATTATCTTATCTAATCCAACACAATTACTCTAGTGACATGACACATCGATACAGGCTGAAGCCGCAACTTGTGCAATCCGTGCACCAATAAGCAAAAATCCGAACATACTCAAATCATGAAAATGACTCAAAAGAAAGAGCTGTACCGCAAGCTCATCAGTATCACCACACACAATGCTGAGAACCTGTCATACATTATAGAAATAGAACACACAAATCTAACCCAAAGGGTCTTACCTCCACATAACTTCGCTGCAATGCATGACCCTATCCAAACACCGATCCACATGAGACACCACAAGTCACTATGCTCAAAATCGACAACCATGCGCAATATGATATTTGTAACCAAAGCAATCATCATAACCACCATGAAGCAAATAACATACACCACACAAACCCGAAACGACATAACCGATATGCCACTCACTAAGCAACACCCAATCGCTCTTCCTGCTCGACTTCCGCTATGAAACCTTAATAGAACCTCACCACATGTGCCTATAACTAACAAATCATAACGCCTCGCAACCCAGCAAGGTAACTCATGGATCACCTCCGAACTCGAATAGCCCTATAGTAATTAAATCAACACATCCCTCACCAAATGGCGACTTGAAGTAAACAAAGCTTTCTCGATACAGAACATACATCCCTATGGGCCTACCAATGAACCAATCATCAACTCTGGTCACCCACAACAGATAAATAATCCTCCAAAGGTTCACAATGACTGGATCATGGAACATACTAACATCTGACTAACTTACCCACATTTTACTATCCACAACCATGAGTTAACCTGTATATGAGAACTTCCAGTCTCTGAGTCCATAAAGCACACGAATTAACATATCCGATCCCAATTCCGTTGCTCGCATATATAACACACCTCTAGTACTCCATCATTCCATGAGAGATACTATAAAATTCTTCTGTGCTGTCAAGCAAACTCGATATCAGCAGCCGATCTGACAAGAAATGTTGCAATACCACCAAAGCACCATAAACTTAATCACATTGCCATTTCCTTAAACATATACCCTCGTCAAATCACCTCAATTGGCATCACTATTTCCTTAATCATCTGATGATCATTTCTCTAATTATTTGAAACTGCCCTTGCTGCATAAGAATTTATATCCTTCCTTTTAAATCTGAACCATGACCTTATACGTGCAAATCTCAATCCCACACATCATACCGCATAAATCGTACCATCCTAAGATAGCCACAAGAACTTTGTATCCCTTTCGAGCGACAAGCAACTATGAACTCTGCTAGCCAAGAACTTCCCATTGATCCCATATAGAAGGAAATCACTGCGCATCCCATGCTTCTCACACTCATAGAAAATATACTTCTCTAATCGTTGTAGAAATCATCAGGAACTCTCCGTCTCCCTTTTGCACAAAACCAGACCTGACATGACTGAATCCTTCTAACTCAACCATGCTATGCAGGCCACTAAAACGTAAGAGCATTTCCATGAAACACCTATAGAAACTCATTACCTCGTAAGCACCCAAAGAACTAATCATATCCTTACTATACTAATTTGGCCTATTACCAAACTACACATTCGAGTTCCTCTGATTTCACCTTCAACTTAATACTCCTTCTTGTATAATATCAAAATTCCTCAACCTAGACTCACCGTACGAGCAAGCATAATACCACAAAGTCTAAGGCTCACAAGCCGCTGGATAATTTCGTAGATATTCCCGCAAGCACCACGTTTGAAATACTTATCCTAAAGAGACATTCTATGAATTCTGAACCATTACATTCACCTTCCTGATACTACTATATAGAAGCCCATAATTGATATAGGAAAACCACAAATCTTGACACCCTCCAAATGCAAACCTTAATTTCTAGCAAAAAATACAACCTGAAAATCCCAAATTATTGCATGCAAAATCTTGAGCACGTTAGTATCATTCTAGAGATTCATCCACTCTACTCGAATCACAATTAACCCGATCAACAGAACTGAACAACTAGTTCCTCAATGGCACATCTGACACTGCAGCATATAACCTTACCTTAGTAAAAAAATTCCTTTACTCGAGACATCCTCGGGCTCAATCTCCGCAAACCAGAACTGATTCACCAGCACGCCTCAAACCAGAACCAACATAGCATAAAACTGTGCAATCGGCTAATCAATAGAAAACTCCCCCACTTGGCTCGAAGCCATAGATCAAAACACACACAATAACTCACAACGCATATACTTTATTGTTGCCATAATAACATAGTGAGATTAACTCAATCCTTTATAAGCTCGTGGAACACAGACCATCTAGTACTTCATATCTTCTGCAAATCTCGCATTCACCCTCGTAGCAGCTAAATCCACTCTCTTGAGCGACCCAAAATTTAAATTTCAACACGTATATTTCACTTGTAAATGAGATCTTCTAACAGACAACATAAGGATCACACCACTTCAGAACACTCCGCAGGAGATAACCGACCTGCTTCACCTCAAACTAACATTTCTGTATACCTTCCACCGTTGTACACATTACACAGTCACTTAGTCTTCCTGTGTCTGAACTCATACCGCAACATGAAATTTACTTCACTCCCAACTAGGAGACATGAAAAAAATTCTTCATGCACGCATAACTCGGGGCTACACATCCAATCACAATGGAAATCAAACACTTAATCATTCATCTATCCTCCAGCAGACCCTTCTCATCGTTTCCAAATCATATGAATACACCTCGTAGTGATAATATACTCATCACGTAGCTATCGAGTCATTACTTCTACCAATAGGGCACTACCGAACGTATCAGCTCAAAAACATTTGGTTACACAATCAGCACCTCGGTGCTCAAGCTATAGGCAAAAATCCAGCCTCAAGTCCTCAAGACTGGCCCAACATCAACACACAGAGATCATATCTCGCCCCTTGATCGGGGAATCACAAATCATCGATGCATATCAGATACTGAGAGCTTATGCGCATATACGAACGCGTGGAAGGAATTCAAAGAGTTACTTTTCAAGCTGAATCAAGGACGCACGATAAGAATTCCAAGAATGTGAAGTTTTTGCTAAAGGTTCTGCAGCCTCTCGAGGATAAATGCAGACATCTCTGTACTGATCCGCGAGACTCTGCAAAACCTGCTCCTGACTCGTGAGACCTATGTAACCTAGGCTCTTATACCAACTTGTCACAATTCCAAACCGGCCCGATTGTGATGGCACATCTCGTGAAGACAAGGCCAACCGACACAATACTCATATAACTTTTTAATCATCTAGAGTCATTTAAAGACTTTAATTAAACAATATTTCATAATACGTCTAAATGAATAGTGCGGAATAACATACAAGCCTAACATCGGGGTGTCACTACCCATGAACATCTACCAAGGTATGGATACAACAGAAACAGTCAAAATGTACTAAGTGCAGAAATGAAAAAAAAAAGAGGAAGGAATCAGTGTTGCAAACGTCATGCAGCCACCTTTCTAACTCTGATGACTCTGCGTCTAAGCAACCAATACCCGCTATCAGGTTCTAAAATACCTGAATCTACACACGAGGTACAGAGAGTAATGTGAGTACTCCAACCCAGTAAGTAATAAGAGTAAATAAAGACTGAGCAGTAAGAAACAATAAATCCACATTTATGTTAAACTCCATAAGCACACAGGCTGTTAAATCAGAATACGAGTCAATCGCCTCATTTAATATCCAGCTTTTGGTAAAAATCATTTAAAATGCCTTCTGACGGTTTCAGTAGGGATTCAATACCATTTTTAATAAAAGAGCTAAAAAAACCATAATCGGCCCCTCGGGCGAAACATAGTTCATAAATAGCCCCTCGGCCAAAACAGGAGTCATAAACACCTCATAATAAGAAAATATCAGTAGAAATAACAAAAGCCAAATTAGTGATTAAGTTTTGAATATCTCATAAACCCCAGTTTAAATAAAAGTTATTACAACATTTATTCAACGTTTTTAACAGAGGCTCAGTGTAAAGATGAGTGAAAGCAGTCAGTAATTCAACATATTCGATACAAACTCACTTAAAGAGGATTGAAAATCAATAACTTCATAACCAGGCCCATCAGGCAAGCATCACTCATGTGCATGTATACATCTATCGCCTCTCAGGCTAGCCTCTCAGTCACTCGTGACTCAACTCCCACCAATCAGCTCTCACACTTAGCACTCAAGCTCAATAGGTACCATATAGTAACCATTGCGGCGTGTATCCCGATCCACATATCGCTACAGCGTGCAGTCCGATCCATATAAATAGTTGGCTGCGCTCACTGGGGGTGTGCAGACTCTGGAGGGGCACCTACACCCCAAGTGCTATATCGATGTGGCATGCATCCCAATCCACACACACACACACACATATATATATATTATGCTGCGGCGTGCAGCCCGATCCATAGATATATAATCCTCACAGCCAGGCCCTCGGCCTCTCTCAGTCATTAACCTCACCATCTGTAACATCCCATACATTCTGACTAGGTGTGGACCTATTAAATAGGTATTAATTTGATATTTCATACATGTGAAGTCCCTTCGGGATGATTATGTGTAAAATAGTTATTTCAAAATCAAGATGGAAAGATAGGTGCACAAGATTTGACAAAATCGACTAAGTTTGCAAAAGGTCTGTCTTCCATCAAGTGTTAGTAAAAATTTGTAATTAATTGGGGAAAACTCAAAGAATTAAAGTTTTATGCCTTTGAAATAGCTTTCCAACAATATATTATGGAGCCCGAACGGATCTTTGTGCCAAGTTTTATGTGTATTTTACGGAATAGTACCCGGCAGCGCGCCCGGTAGCGCGACCGCGCTAATTTTGAGGCAGTGTTACTGCCATTTAGCGTGTTCAGTAGCGCGAGCAAGCCTCCAGGTGCGTGAGCGCACTAGTGGGGGGTCAATTTAAATCTATATTTCGTCCCCCACAACCCCAAAATATAAAAACTTGCTCTAGTAAGGGGAATTCTCAAAAACCTAACTCCTTAAGGGTCCTTCCACCACCCAAGGTAAGTTCTAATGGTGATTCTAAGTTAATTTCAATTTCCCAACATCTCATTAACATCGGTAAACCCTCCATATCATTAGATATTCAATTGGGACGTCATTGTTGAGAGGAGAAACCCTAGAACTCGAATTAAAGGAGACTGAACGTCAAAAAGGTAATAGCTTCACCCTCTAATTGATTCTAGAGTTGTGATTGCGGACAATGCTTCGCGATTGCGAAGAATGAGTTCCCAGCTCTTCCGGACAGCCTCCAGTATAATGGCCATAACGTTTTGCACACAACTCCAAATGACAATTGGTTTGATGTTCTCAAAACTAAACACCAAGGGCTATAGTTTCATATGTTGCTCATTTCCTGACTCTTTATATATTGTGAGATATAAGCTTCCAAAGTCAACCACGTGCATTAGAGATTCCTAAACCCTTCCCGGACAGCCGATAGTGTAACTACCATAACTTTTTTTACACAATTTAAATTCTAATTAATTTAAATTTCTGAAAACTAGACATAAAGAGTTACAACTTTCATTTTTGGATCATCTCTAAATTCCTTATATATTGTGAGATATAACCTTTCAAAGTTGGATCAGTGCAGCAGAATATTTACTCTACGCGATCGCGAAACACTGACATTTGTTTCCTATTTTACTCATCGCGATCATGATCAATTCCCCACGATCGCGTAGAACACTGCTGTAGCCAAAAATCAGCAGCTAAAAATAGCTTAGAAATTATCCGGAACCACCCCAAAACTCACCCGAGGCCCCCCGGACCTCAACCAAACATGCTAACCAATCCTAAAACATCATTCAAACTTGTTCCACCCTTCGGAACGCTTAAAACAACATCAAAACATCGAATCACCCTCGGATTCAAGTCTAAGAATTTCAAAACTTCCGAATTTCGAATTCGATCAAAAAGTCTATCAAATCTTGTCCGAATGACTTGAAATTTTGCACACACGTCACAAATGACACAACGGACCTACTCCAATTTCTGAAATTCCATTCCAACCTATATATCAAAATCTCACCTATGAACCGGAGGACGCCAAAATTTCAATTTCGCCAATTCAAGCCTAAATCTACTCCGGACCTTCAAAATACATTCCGATCACGCTCCTAAGTCCCAAATCACCTAACGGAGCTAACCAAATCATAAAAATTCCAATTTGAAATCATATGCTAACAAGTCAAAACTTGGTCAAACCTTTCAAAATTTTAAGTTTCAAACTGAAAACTATTCTTCCAATTTTATTCTGATCATCCTGAAAAATAAAACCGATGATTTAAATAAGTTATAATAAATCACACAAGGCTAGTCATACCCAATAACTATCGAGCAAAGTGTAAAAGCTCAAAATGACCTGTCGGGTCGTTACACACTAAATCTAAGTACTCCCCTAAGGGGAAATATGGAGTGATGTGGCATTAAGTTAGAATTAAGTGGTTCTAGTGACTATGAAATGGTAAAGGAAGAATGTGATCGAAATGAAAAATAAATGAGATGGCACTTATCTGAATCATACATATATACTACGATTCAAAAATATAATGCAAGCACGGCGTCAAGAAAAGAAAGTGAGGGTTCCTGCCCGAAATGTTATTAATAAATAAGGATTCAGTGCGTGAGGTAAGTTAGACAGAGGAAATAACCCAAGAAAGATTACGCGGAATATTGATATGAAAATGGGCCAACGAGTAATTGGCAGTTGATTTAGGAAGAACCTAGTTATGGCTAGACAGGAGGTTGTAGACGAATCAGCAGATCGTGCAAGATAAACATTGTAAAACCCAACATAGTGAATTCAGCCTCTCAATAATATCATTGTACTACTTGAGATATATTCAGATAGGAGTCAGGATAGTTAAAGGTACTGTGAATGTTACGGGAATAAAAGAGAGTGCGACTGGGAAGACAGTCAAAATATCAGTTCATAAGCAACCCGACAAGCACAAGGGCATGGAGATAAGTAACTATGGATAATTATAGGCAAGGAAGGACATTAAAAGGTCCGTAATAAGCTCATAGCTTTACAAGAGTCAGAGTATCTTCCCTAAGTACTACAATGAAAGACTAGCTGAGGAACTAAGGCATAAGGCTTCAACCTAAGATCATTGACCCAAAGAGGGAATGGTCTTATAATAACAAGTCACACAATAATGTTGTATGCACTCCTAAAGAAAATGACACCTACCGTGGCTAATGAATGGGAAGTAAAAAATCAGAAGTGATATTCAAGATCATATGAGTTGTACAAAATTCTGATATGTATGGTCACTAAGAGTATGTTAAGTATGCACGCAACAAGTGGCAGAACAACCAGGAAAAGCAATTGCTTACGTTTAAAGAAAGTTGAGAAAGAACAAAAAGAATTATTCAATCGATGATCCAGAGTTTGTTACATTATGAATGCACTTAAGAGATCGTAGTATTATCCATGCAGCATATATGTTGACAATTATACATCCCTAGAAGGTTTCGGTATAAGTTAGAAGGAAGATGTCATGACCCAAACCTAGGGCCGCAACGGGCACCCAGTACCTTACTTAACTGAGTACCAACATAACATATCTTTCTTATTGTACTTTCATTGGCAAATGGGTCAAACGGGTTGTCATGGGCTAACCATAATAAACATAGAGGAATACTCAATATAGGACGACCCAATCTGATATAAAAATATATACATGCGATATACGGGCCTATAAGCCCAACATGATTATTTGTAAACTCAAAACATAGCCCGCCAAGGCTATTCAAGCATTCGTTTGTATGATATCTGTCTACAAGTCTTTATGAGTATACACTTAACCTAATAGTCTGGACAAGGCCCCGCCATACCAAACAATACACGTCTAAATCATACTGATCAAACAAGCAACTCTGGAGCAAGCGGAGCGCACCAACATCTTCCGCGGAGCTGATAGCCTACTTGGAGGAATCTCGACCTATCTATCGGGATCTCCAGGCATGAAACGCATCGTCCCCGAGTAAAAGGGATATCAGTATGAATAATGTACCGAGTATTTAAGGCATATAAATAAGTACATAAAAGATATGGAAGAAATATAGAATAAATGACTCAACCTGTAAGTCTGGCTAACTCTTGTAAATCATGAAATACTTATAGTGTCATGCATATGCGTATGAATGTCATGTCGTGCATAGGTATATGTATTCATAACATCATCAAGCCACTTAGGGCATCTCATTATATCATCTCGGCCACTATGGGCAAATCATCAACGTATACCAACTGATTAGGTGGTGGGGCGTATATAACTCCGTAATCTTTTTTCATATCCCATATGCATATATATACACGTATATAATGTCATCTGGTCATGAGTCAATGTGCCTGTATAAATGTATGAAATGCATAGGAAATACGTTAATAAAATCTCGTGGTACGTCATAAGACCATTATGGCTCTGATTAATATCACTAAATAAACTTTATTAACTTAATTATTTTCTGAAACCCATGAACAAATAATAAAATAATATGACATATGGGGAATCAACAACATAAGCATCTTATATACATTAAAAATTCCTGACTCGGCTATTTTATATACATTAACCAATTCTTATATGTATACGAGCAACAACTGATGATTATGATCTTATCTTTTCCAATGTGCATAAATCTTTAATACTATATTAACTCTTTTTATCTCAAATGTTAAATTAGCTTTTATTTCCAACACTCTTATTATCTTCAAATATGAGGTGGTGAATTTTGGGTTTGCAAAATAGGGCCGAGTACGCCACGGAAGTTACTGTTAAAGGAGTAAAAACTAGAAAATGAATAGTCAAAGATGGGATGCTCCTGTCTGAAAGCTATATATGGATTTATGATTATCCTAACTCATATGTGAAACATGTACGTCCAATATTTTTATGAATAGAATCATGTATGAAAATTGTGCATTTGCTTGTTTCATTTGTATCGTATAGATCATGCCAAAAGAAAAAAGGAAGAGCCTTAACAAACCTGAAATATGGAAAAATTCATATGATATTCTTGAAAAAGGTTGCACGTACTCCTTTAGAACCGCAAAATTTTACGTTGCTATAGTGCTAATGATTCTCGCTGGAATTGATTTGGTCGCAAGAAATTTTGTTGGATTGAGTTTTAGCGTCTGTTTTTGAAATGGTTTGAATTAGGAAGAATGGCATATGATTTTCTTACTTTATAATTTTATTTCCAACTAAAATGAAACCAAGATTTGTAATTAGTCTTACACGTAAGTAGACTTGTAATGAGTCTTACTTTAGGTGGCCACCTAAGAAAATATGATTACCTAAGACAATATGACTAAGAGTCATATGTCTTAGTAGTGGCTTGCTGCCACGTGGGGGGAGTTTTTAGTCTTATCTTATAACTCAGTACTTAATTAAGTAATGTCCCGTTACCCGATAATTAACCAATCACCCACATAATGAAGAATTATTTTAAATTACTTAAAATACTACTCACTTTTAACATACCTTGTACACCTTACTATCGTGGTTATGTAGTACCTTGTATGACACTAGTCTATAAATATAGGGTATTAAAGCTCGGACAATATTTTATCCCAAATTGCTAAGCTTCGAGAAAACTCATTTTCTTCGATTTGCTTACCCTCTCACCTTCACGAATTTACTCATCCCTTGTTTGAAATAGCATAATAACCTCAAAACAATCTCATTCTCGAGCTTGCATTAGTTCACTTATGCCATTTGGAGCATTCGTCCTCCAATGTTGACTGATACACTTATCATTTTCATAACTTATGTATTTCGAATACTTTAGTACTCTCCTTGCCATCTAGGAAATCGTTCTGTGAATAATTCCAAAGTATAGGGTATTCCCTCTTTTATTCCTCTTTCTCATACCACAACTTGTGGTCAAAATCTTTCTAATCTCGTAACTGTTTCTACCTCCTGTCATGCAGCTTGTATGACTCTGACTTTGTAAGTGCTCCTATGCGGCTCTTCTCTCCTTTTCCCTCCATCTTTTAGCTAATCTCTAGGCCTCACTTTGTAAACATATACAGAGCTTGACAAGATGTCCCTCTGGGCATCTATAGGTATACTTGGAGTTCTTTGCTCGGTACTTCTTTTTTTGGAACTTACGAATATTGCTATATCATATTTTATAGATCCGCTTATCTATTCATATGACTTTAGTGCATCTAGGCAGGTCATACTATGCCATAACTCTTACTTTGATTTATCGTTACTGAGGTCTACTGCCGAACTCCAGGTTACTTTCGATACTAATCCCATATTTATAAATCTAAGTCCTTTAATACTTTCTTATTATTTGTTCATCTTATGAATGACGGCCTAATCTCACCTCATACTTTATGACTTGTGTCTATCCATTGTTGATTTCCCTCAATATTGATCTATAATATACCACTGATAACTTAATCCTCTTACATAATCACTAGGGCTCATGTTGCACCGTGGAACATTTGAAGTGATTTTTAATCCACTTGGGATGATACGATACTATACTTCCACAATCGTATTTCATAGCATCCCAAAGTGATTCACTTACATGGGTATTTTAGTCTTGTACAATTCTTGAAATCCCTTTATTTATCACAATTACACTCTCATTCTATTACCAGGGCAGCATTTCATCTCTTCTAAATGCTACTAGTCTTAGACTCCTTTGAGTTCATTCGGCTATACTGACCTTTCTACAACTTAGAGAAATCATCAACTCTCTTGTTTACATGGGCATAACCCTAAGGACTTGTCCATTCTCTTCACCTTCTCACTTTTCCTTTCCTATCCTTACTCCTATATTCCTAAAACCTTGACACTTTTCATACTTTAGCTTGCGATCTATACATATCTATTTATACTACTCGCAACCTTCCTTCAACTTGTTTGTACCTCTTTACACAATCTCGTGAGAGCTTCATACTAGCTACTCATAAGGTTGGGACACTTCTAACTGGCTTTATCATACAGCCATTATAGAATATGGCTATTGTACTATCTATTAAGAGTGATTCTACAATGTTCTCAATCATGATGTGTGTAACTTTCTTGGTCCAATAAGAAAACTCCTAATTTACTTAGTTGATGTAACTCTTTAGTTTCCTCTTCTTTCTGATTAGCCTTTATGAAGGCTTAAGCTATCTTCCGATATGTGGCTCATTGCATTTACTTATTACTTTAGACTTTTATGGACGCCATGGAAAACCATAATATAATCTTCTATTAATTCAATCCTTTGTCTATGACCTAGACCCAATTCCTTCTTTTAACTTATACCGTAGTCTTCATCAGCTGATCATCAATTGAATAATTCCTTTTGTTCCATTGCATCTTTCTTCAAATATAAGGAATTACTTTTCCTAGTCTTTTTGCCCCCTTTTGCGTGCATATTTAGCTATCTGAGTTCTTACGCATGCCGAAGATTTTGTGTAACTCATATGGTCTCGAATATTACTTTTGGTTTTACTCCCTGCTCATTAGCCATGGTAGGTGCAACTTTCTTTTGGAGTGCATACAATTTTGTAGTTAGACTGTTGTTACACAACCATTTCCTCTTTAGGTCACTGTGCTTTAGTTGAAGCCTTCTTCCTTATTTCCTTAACTTGTCGCTCATTGTATTACTTGGGGGGGGGGGGGGGG
>MU766422.1:133000-155882 GCA_026770625.1 Nicotiana glauca
GAGTTGGGTCTTGAGACATTGGGACGTTGACGGGGAAGTTTATAGAGTTAGGTAAGATTCTTCATAAGAGGAAGATCAACATAGCGTGTATTCAGGAGACTAGATGGAAGGGTACTAGCGCACGATATGTAGAGAGGTTTAAACCATGGTACTCAGGGAGCATAGTGGGTAAGAATGGGGTTGGCATTTTAGTTGATAGGGACCTCAGGGAGCTCGTGGTTGAGGTTAGGAGGGTAAATGATAGGTTAATGAGTATTAAGCTGGTAGTTGGTGGGTTTACTGTAAACGTGATTAGTGCATATGCTCTTCGGGTAGGTTTGGACCAGGAGGTCAAGAAGCAATTCTGGGAGGATTTGGACGAGATTGTGCGTAGTATCCCGCGCATGGAGAAGTTGTTCATTGGCGGTGATTTCAATGGTCATATTAGGGTAGTGCTAGGGGTTATGGTGATGTACATGGCAGGTACGATTTTGGGGATAAAAATGGGGGAGGTAATTCCCTGTTGGATTTTGCTAGAGCTTTTGACTTGGTTATAGCTAACTCGAGTTTTCCGAAGAGGGAAGAGCACCTGGTCACTTTTCGAAATTCAATGGGCAAGACCCAGATTGATTATCTTCTCTGGAAGAAATGTGATAAAGGTCTGTGCACTGACTGCAAGGTCATCCCAAGTGAGCACCTCACGACTCCGCATAGGCTCCTAGTTATGGACCTGTAGATCAAGAGGAGTAGGAGGAAGAGGGTGTGGTGCAGGGAACCTAAGATCAAGTGGGGTAACTTGACCAAGGACAAATCTCAGGAGTTAGGGGAGAAGTTATTGGCTATGAGGACCTGGATGAGTAGAGGGGACGCACTTAGTATGTGGTTTACGACTGCGAATTGCATTAGGGTAGCTGCTAGAGAAGTCTTAGGGGTCACGAAGGGCTCTCCTGTGGGTCATAAAGAGGACTGGTGGTGGAATGGAGAGGTTCAAGGTAAAGTGGAAGTTAAGAAAGCTGCTTATTTGAAGATAGTGGAGAGTACAAATGAGGAGAAAAAAAGGACTTATTGGGAGTGTTACAGAAAGGCAATGAAAGAGGCAAAGTTAGTGGTTACCACAGCTAAGAACGCGGCATTTTCTAGTTTGTACGAGGAGCTCGAGGGCAAAGGCGGGGACAAGAGGTTGTATCGGTTAGCCAAGGTGAGGGAGAAGAAAGCCCGCGACTTAGACCAAGTCAAGTGCATCAAGGATGAGAATGGAAAAGTGTTGATAGACGAGGCACTTATTAGGAGACGATGGCAGTCATACTTCCATAAACTGTTGAATGAGGAGGGGGATAGACACATTGTGTTGGGAGAGTTGGAGCACTCCGAGAGTCGGCGGGATTTTGGGTATTGTAGGCGGATTACGGTAGAGGAGGTAAAAAGGGCGATGCGTAAGATGTGCAGGGGCAGAGCGACGGGGCCAGACGAAATTCCAGTGGAATTCTGGAAAAGCGCGGGGCTGGCAGGTTTGGAGTGGCTCACTGGGCTATTTAATGTTATTTTTAAGACAAAGAAGATGCCCGAAGAATGGAGGTGGAGCACGATGGTTCCACTTTACAAGAACAAGGGTGATATCCAAAATTGCAATAATTATAGGGGTATCAAGTTGTTGAGTCACACTATGAAGGTTTGGGAGAGGGTGGTGGAGGCCAGGGTGAGGAGGTGTGTGTCTATTTTTGAGAATCAGTTTGGATTCATGTTGGGGCGTTCAACTACGGAAGTGATTCATGTGGTAAGGAGATTAGTGGAGCAGTACAGGTAGAGGAAGAAGGATTTGCATATGGTATTTATTGACCTTGAGAAAGCATACGATAAAGTACCGATGGAGGTCCTATGGAGGTGTATGGAGGTTAGTGGCATTCCGGTGGCGTACATTAGTGTGATTAAGGACATGTATGATGATGCTAAGACTCGGGTGAGGATTGTGGGGGTGACTCGGAGCATTTCCCTGTGGTGATGGGGTTGCACAAGGGATTGGCTCTTAACCTATTTTTATTTTCCTTGGCGATGGATGTACTGTCGCGACACATCCAAGGGGAGGTGCCTTGGTGCATGCTATTTGCTGATGATATAGTGCTGATTGATGAGACGCGTAGCAGAGTTAACGCGAGGTTGGAGGTTTGGAGACAGACCTTGGAGTCTAAGGATTTCAAACTGAGTAGAACCAAGATAGAATACTTGGAGTACAAATTCAGTGACGGGTCCCATGATGCAAATGCAGAGGTTAAGCTTGATGCTCAAGTTATCCCCAAGAGAGCGAGTTTTAAGTATCTCGGGTCTATTATCCAGGTAATAGGGAGATTGACGAAGATATCGTACATCGCATCAGAGTGGGATGGATGAAGTGGAGGCTCGCTTCCGGTGTTTTGTGTGATAGGATGTGCCGCTAAGACTTAAGGGTAAGTTTTATCGAGCGGTGGTTCGACCGGCTATGTTGTATGGGGTTGAGTGTTGGTCAGTCAAGAAATCCTATATGTAGAAGATGAAACGTAGCAGAGATGAGGATGTTGAGATGGATGTGTGGGTGTACCAGGAGAGATAGGATTAAGAATGAAGCTATCTGGGACAGAGTGGGAGTAGCCTCTGTAGAGGACAAGATGCGGGAGTCGAGGCTGAGATGGTTCGGACATGTTAAGAGAAGAAGCATTGATGCTCCTGTCAGGAGGTGTGAGAGGTTGGCTATGGAGAGCTTGAGAAGAGGCCGAGGTAGGCCTAAGAAGTACTGGGGAGAGGTGATTAGATACGATATGGCGCTACTTCAGCTCACTGAGGACATGACCCTTGATAGGAGGGTGTGGAGGTCGATGATTAAGGTAGAAGGTTAGTAGGTAGTTTATAGTTGTTCACCATTAGTCTTAGTAGCATGCATGTCCCTTCATATTCTTAGATTTCTATTATGATATGTGGTTGTGTTTGCCTCAATTATTGTATTCCTTACTACTATTATTTGGTACTACTTATCCTTTATCCCCCTCCCCCCTCCCCCATTTTTCTTTACACTTTCCACTTCTTCTTCTTGTCCTTCCTTAGCCAAGGGTTTATTAGAAATAGCCTCTCTACCTGCATTAGGTAGGGGTAAGGTCTGCGTACAGACTACCCTCCCCAGACCCCACCTGTTGGGAACAGACTGGATTTGTTGTTGTTGTTGTTAAACTTATGATTTAAAATTAAAATTAAAAGTTGACTGAAATCCTATTAAAATGAAAATAAATAAATATTTTTAAAATACTACTTTTAAAAGTTGTGCGGGTAAAAAATTACGTGCTTACAAGAACGAGGAATCGTAGCTGAGTGACGGGAATTTAGTTCCCCGCATGAAAAGGTCAGTGAACGTTGGTGATGGGATCGCTTGTGCTGTAGATTCAGTAATGGATGATTTTGTCATCTGTAAGATGGTGACCATAATACTTGAGGATGACATCGAGCTGGCGTCTGATGTTTTGATATCGGTGGAGGCGGTTAAAGGCGTACCTCTTCCCTTCACGGCGATAGGAGCTGAAGGGTCGAACACCGTGGATTCTGATAATTTGCTGCATGAGAGGCCATCAACTTCATAGCCAGCTAACGATGCTTCTTCACCGGCGGATGGGAGAGGCAAAGGCATTGTTGAGGATTCCTACAAGACGGGCTTTGATCTCGATGCCGATGAGATAAGGATAATGGAGGGTAGATTTATCCAGCTCGAAGTCAGGCTGCAGGGGAGGGGGTCCACGTGGACTATTACGATCCCCATGGATCGGGATTTATTAGTAAATACGGAAAATGTAGTTCCTTCCCTCGGTCCCTTTTTTCTCTGACATGGAGGGTAAAACCCACAAATATCTGGATGATGTTACCTTATCGAGGAGCATAGTCGGCCTCGCTCTCTGGGTAAGTTTTTCTTCTCTTTTCATTTCTGTTTGTTATGTTCAACATTTAGACTTTGTTCTTATTATGTCTGTTTTCTTTTTCTTTCTTTTGCATATCGTGATTTTGGAAATTGAAAGCGCCCGAAGAGAGGAGAGGCGTAAGGCTATTTTTATGAAGTTGGAGCGAAAATACCGTGAGTACCATGGCAAGTACTGGGAAACTTATAGGTGTTTTGGTGAGGGAGAAAATTTGCATATCCTTCGAGGAAGGAGAAGGATGATGAGCTGGTGAGGGTCATCGACAAGTGCAGCGTTCTTGAGAGGACGCTAAGAAATAAAGAGGAAGAGCTTGAGGTTAGAAAGGTCGTGGAAGCTTAATGTGACGATCTCTAGGCACAGGTGGTCGAGCTGCACAGGCAGTTGGAGGAGTGTTGCCTGCAGAGGGAGAGGGCGGAGTCTGCTCAGTCGGCAGCTTCTTGGAAAGCAGAGGCCCTCGAGGTAGTGATCCGGATTCTCCGTTCTGAGCGAGAGAGTGATTTAGAGATGGTGAGACTTAAAGAGGAGCGATTTGATGAGAGGATTGGGGTTATTAATGTGTTCTTGTTAATTATAATTCCATAGGAATATAGGCGTTAGATTAGCTTTTATAGACGAGTAGTACTTCGGGAGAAGGCTACGAGTAATATTAACCTTGTCAATCAATAAACTAGATAAATTAATTAGACAATGTAAGTGGAAAACTCAACGGGATTGTTAGCTAACTCATAGCTCTAGAATATCTTCTCTCATTGAATTCGTCTCTAATATTCTCCAACTTGTTTCCTTTAATCTCTTAGTTTGTTACTCTAGATTAGCTTTAGCTAAATGTACATACTTTAGGATTCGCTTTAATAGATTGATTGTTTGGGTTTAATTTAGCAGATAGTTAATCACAAGTCCCTGTGGGTATGACATCTGGACTTACAATCCTATATTACTTGTACGACCACGTATACTTGCGTGTACATTTTGGAGCAATAAGTATTTGGTGCCGTTTCCGGGGACATAGAAATTAACTATTCTACTAGATTAGATTTTTTTGTCTATTCAAGTATTTTTTTTTTCATAGTTTAATATTTTATTATCTTTGTTCACATGGCATCTTGGAATGAGAAGTTTTCGAATATTGGTTTTTCTTATTATTATGATCCTTATCTATATTGTGGAGGACCACACTTGTGGCAAAATTGTGAATCTCAATCTTATGAGTGAAATTTTTGTAATGTGTGTGGATGTCAAGGTAGCCACTGGGATGGTTGTCCTAATTCTTTTCACCCTTCTCTGAGCCCTTATTATGATGTTTCTAATAATGTTTATGAGTATGATAAGAGCGATGAAGTTGAGGATGTGGAGCTTGCTGCCCATATTATGGACATAATGAGGCAAGTAGCTGAGAAACAAGATAAAAATCAAAATGCTATACAAAGAATTAGTGCAGCAATCATGAGAATGAAGGCTGAGGTGAAAGAACTGGCTAAAGAGAGGGAGTTCCCACCAGAAGATAATTTTGAAAAAGCATATATAGTGAGCCAATCTTGGCTAGAGGAACAAGCTCAACTGATTAAATCTCATGAGTTCTTTCCTGATGGTCTTTCAAATATGACAGAACAATTGATAGAAGGAAGAACTGAGCCCAAGCAAGAGATAGACCAAATTGGCTAAGATATCCATGACTTGCAGACTCAATTAAATAAAAAGGTTGAGGCGTCTGATGCCCTACAACCAATTGTTGTGGATGTTGGTAAGCTTGTGGAGGAAAAAGAGGAGTGCTAACCATTCGACCAAAATATTATTAATGATGCCAAGGTTAACAAAGTGTGCAAAAGTGAGGATGTTAAAAGTGAAGCAATCATAGAGTTGGAGAGTACTGGACCTCATTCTAAACGCTTTGCAACATTGTGTTTGGTTGGTGACATGAGAATCGACACATTTGGGCCTATGGAGGAGTCAAGAAGTGCAATATGCGATATCTATGCTTTGTTCCTTTAATTTCACACCACCACCCCATGAACGTGATAGAAAAATTGATGCAAAATTGGAGGCGCAATTCATATCCACAAAGTGGAAGGAAAAGTGATGAAAGTGATACCGTCATGCCACAATGTTAAATCAGGCGTTTGTTGGGAGGCAACTCAATTCTATTTTTTTTATTTTTCTCTTTATTTAATTTTTATTTATTTATTGTGTTATTGTTGTAGTGTTGTTTTGTGTTTATAGGAGTAGCAGCATGGAGTCAAAGAAAATAGGCATGTGTAAAAGCGCGCAGGTTTGTTGAATCTAAGTGTGAGCTACCCGCACAAGAGGTCATACCTTGGAGAAGTCTAAGTATCCCGTGAGCTGCTAATACTTCGGCCTTTGCCCTACCAGGGAATCTCTTTTACCCTTTTGTTTTTTATAGTGTGCATTGAGGACATTGCACAATTTTAAGTATGGGGTGATGAGATTGTCTGGGTGATTTTCTGTGCTATCTTAGCTTAGTTGTAGTACTCGTTATGTCATGACCCAAAATACAAACAGTCGTGATGGCGCCTATCGATGATACTAAGCCAGCCGATATTACCAAGACGCTTTCAACAATAACCAGAAATAAATCAAGACTTTTAGGGTATTGGTTGAACTTTTAGGATATGAATTGAACCTTTTGGATATGAATTGGACTTTTAGGATATGAATTGAACCTTTTGGGTATAAATTGAAATTTTAGGATAAAAATTAAACTTTTAGTTTATGCCTTAGGATATGAATTGAATTGACTTTTTAGGATTTGTTCTTGTGAATTGAACTTTTAGGGTATAGTTGAACTTTTGGGATATGAATTGAACTTTTGGATATGAATTAAACTTTTAGGATATAAATTAAACTTTTAGTTTATGTTTAAACTCTTTTGATATGAATTGAATTGAGTTTTTATGATTTGTTCTTGTGAATTGAACTTTAGGGTATGAGTTGAACCTTTAGGGTCTGAGTTGAAATTTTAGGATATGAATGGAACCTTTTGGATATGAATTGAACTTTTAGGATATAAATTGAACCTTTTGGATATGAATTAAAC
The DNA here is from genome assembly GCA_026770625.1 of Nicotiana glauca. Classification (NCBI taxonomy): domain Eukaryota; kingdom Viridiplantae; phylum Streptophyta; class Magnoliopsida; order Solanales; family Solanaceae; genus Nicotiana; species Nicotiana glauca. Next base: position 139,961 of record MU766422.1, read on the forward strand.
TTTTAGGATATAAATTGAACTTTTAGTTTATGTTCAAACTCTTAGGATATGAATTTAGTTGAGTTTTTAAGATTTATTCTTGTGAACTAAACTTTTAGGGTATGGGTTGAACTTTTAGGATATGAATTGAATATTTTTGATATGAATTGAAATTTTAGGATATAAATTAAACCTTTTGGATATGAATTGAACTTTTAGGATACAAATTGGACCTTTTGGATGTGAATTGAACTTTTAGGATATAAGTTAAACTTTCAGTTTATGTTTAAACTCTTAGGATATGAATTGAACTTTTAGGTTATGTTTAAACTCTTAGTATATGAATTAAATTTATATTTTATCATTAATTATATTTACTATAATTTAAATTTGGTGTAATTAGGAAAAAATAATTATCTTTAATCAACTAAAAAAGATTTAATTAATTTATATTTGTAGAATATATTAGTTTGTTCTTGTTTTATTTGTATTGATGGAACATCGTACTTGGATGTACAATAGGAATTATCCTAATCGGCGGGGATTGCGGGAGGATTTTGTAGAAGGGGTTGATGACTTTATTAGGCATGCAGTGTTACTTTCACTATATCAACCGGAGGAAGTTAAGCTTCATCTTTATAGGAAGGGGTTTATAGAGAATTACTTTGTGTTGACTAATCATGGAGTGATCGATGGTAGCCATGGAATATTTCATAACATGGTTGTTGGTGAAAGTAGTAGGTTGGTGGAGAATACAAATAATGATTCTAGAATTCAGGATATGGTTGCGGATGCTTTTAGGATGCACTTCAGGGGTGAGCCCAATGAAAATGTTGAACAAACTCCTAATTATAATGCAAAATATTTTTATGAATATTTAGAGGAAGCTAGTCGTCCACTACGTGAAGGAAGTCCGCACTCTAAGTTGTTTGTTGCAATTAGATTACTAAGTATCAAATCTTATTGGAATATTTCTCAAGCAGCCATGGACTCTTTCACTGACCTTATGAGTGAACTAATTGACCCAAATATAACCTTACCTGGTGATCTATAAGGCAAAGAGAATGGTTTCTAAGTTAGGATTTTTGTTAATAAGAATTGATTGTTGTGAAGATGGTTGCATGTTATTTTATAAAGATGATTCAACTTTAGAAAGTTGTAGATTTTGAGAAAGCCTCGTTGCAAGAGGCTTTCCAATGGGAATATGGTCAATGTAAAGGCGATGCATTATTTTCCTCTTATACCTAGGTTAATGAGGTTATATGCGTCGATGAGTTATGCTCCTCATATGAGATGACACTTTGAAAATAGAAGACCACCTGGTATTATGTGTCATCCTTCAGATGGAGAGGCTTGGAAACACATTGATATGATATATCCAGATTATGCTAGGGAACCAAGGAACATTCAGTTAGGTTTGTGTGCGGATGGCTTCACGCCTTTTTCTATATCTGCGACACCATATTCATGCTTGCCTGTCTTTCTTACACCTTAAAATCTACCACCTGAGTTGTGTATGACTAATCCATATATATTTTTAATGTATTATCCCCGGTCCGCGCAATCCAAAAAGTTTGATTAATTTATATTGCAACCTTTTGTTGATGAGCTAAAACAATTGTGGTATGATGGTTTTGAAACATATGACATATCGACCAAGAAGAATTTCAAATTGTGTGCTAATTTTATATGGACTATTAATGATTTTCCTGCGTATGGAATGTTGTCTAGGTGGATGACTGCTGGGAAGCAAGTTTGTCCTTGCTGCATGGAAAATGGTAAAGCGTTCACTTTGAAACACGGCTGAAAGCGATCATGGTTTGATCGTCACCGTCAAATCTTGCCTGATGATGATGAGTTTAGAAGGATGAAAAATGAATTCAAAAAGAATAAAGTGGAATAAGATTCACCACCTCCGATACTTTTAGGTGAGGAAATTTGGGAGAGGGTCCAAAACTTTAGTAAAGTTACTGAGGCTCCACCTTATAGATTCTCCGGATACGGTGTTACTGATAATTGGACGAAACAAAGTATATCATGGGAGTTGCCTTATTGGAAGGATAATCTTCTCCGATACAACCTTGATGTCATCCTTATTGAGAAGAATTATTTTGAAAATTGTTCAACATAGTGATGGATGTTAAAGGTAAGACAAAAGACAACCCGAAGGCTAGAATGGACTTACAAGAATACTGGAAGCGAACTGAATTATACTTGCAGACCGCAAACAATGGTAAGATGTTCAAGCCCAACGCAAGTTACACATTCACCTTTACAAATTTGTGATTGGATTACGAAATTGAAGATGCTTGAGGGTTATGCGTTTAATCTAGGAAAAAACGTAGATATGGAGGTAGGGAAGTTGTGCCATTTGAAAAGTCATGACTATCATGACTTCATGGAGACCTTAGTGCCTATCGAATTTTGTGGTTTGCCTGAAAGAATCTGGAAACCCATCACAGAAATTAGTTTGTTTTTCAAAAACTTGTGTTGTACCATATTAAGAGAAGAAAACCTACTTCGGATGGATCAAAATTTTCGTGTAACTTCTAGTAAGATGGAAAAAAATATTTCCATGTGGTTTGTTTGATGTGATGGAACACCTTCCAATCCACCTTGTACATGAGGCACGACATGGAGAGCATATTCAATGCAGATAGATGTATCACATTGGGAGGTAAATTATAAGTTTGATGTAATATTCCATTTTATTTGAATGTTCTTGGCTAACATGACATTATGTAAGAGAATTGGCAAGTGTAAATAATTTGTTAAGCAGAGGAATAGAATTGAAGGATCTGTATGCGAAGACTATCTTGCAAAGGAAACTGCACATTTTTATTCTTATTATTTTTAGAGTAATGTGACATGCTCTAGGAATAGGCCCAATAGGCACACTGTCGAATATGTGAATGATCCATTATATCCACCAATGTCCATATTCAATCAACCAGGCTGATGTTCTAAGGATGTTAGAAAGAGAGTTTGAGTGATGTGGAGTACAAATTAGCTACAATTTATGTGTTGCTAAATTGTTTCGAAGTTGTACCATTTCTCAAGTAATATATATATATATATTCGGCTATGCTAACTTATGAATTTTTTTAACACTATGTTGGTAAATAATTCAAATAATGGTGTAAATTAATTTTTGAAAGATATATCTTGAGGACCTGGGCTTCAGGTCACAACAATATCTAAGTACGTAGTGAATGGTTATAAGTTTCATGCAGAGGATTGCTCTAAAATTAAAATAGCAACAACAGCGGGATGTGAGTTCAAGGTGGTGATGGCCACCAAGTTGGAGATATTGATTAATATGGTGTAGTCAAAGAAATATTGCAACTAGAATATACAGGTTGGCAATATAAGAAATTGATACTCATTAGATGCAAGTAGTTTGAACCAAATCCAACAAGAGGTACAAGAGTATACCACCAATAGAATATAATTGAGGTTAATCATACGAGGGAGTATGATCGCAATGATCCTTTCATAATTGCACATAACGTTAGGAAAATGTATTATGCTCTTTATTTATTGAGGCAAAATAAGCTCGATTGGTGGATTGTAATAAAAACTAAGCTTGTAGGTAGGGTGGAAGTCGAAAATGTGTTAGATGTTGCATATCAAAACGATATCTCCAGTGTTCACCAGATAGTGGACAATAAGTGAGAAAACGATTTGGAATATCCTGAACGCATATTGGAAGAAGTTGATATAAATGAAGTAACAATTTTAGAAAATGAAGACGAAGAATCAACTGATGAAATTCAAACAAGTGAGGACGAAGAATTCTCGGACGAGGAAACAATATGTCGACGAGGATTAAAAAGTTGGTTTTTTAAAGCATTGTAATTTTATAGCTAGTTTCTTATATATTTCACTCTAAATATGTATTATATTATACAAATGGCTGGTAAAGGTCAAGGTAACAATGACCCTACTATTCTCGGGGTCGAGAAAAGGCTAGGAAGGAAAAGAGGAAGGTAGATAATAATACCCCTTCCTTTCCATCCTCTTTAGAGATGTCTATGTCTTATCCTCCACCACATGGCTATACTGAGATGCCACAGCATCACAAGGCCTACACCTTCATCGAGACACTAGGTCTTTCATCACAGGTCCATAGGACTATACGTCCGACATACAGTCCAGCTGCCTCACAGCCACGTAGATCGCAACTATCTGCATCACATCCCTACATATCACGGCCACATGGATCGCATCCATCCATATCACAACCATTCGGGTCACAACCATCATTATCGCAGCCACATGGGCCGCATCCAGCTATGTCGTAGTCACAAGGATCGCAACCATCTTCATCATTGACTCCATCTATTTTAGGCCTTTGCCAGTGAGGCAGTAGCTCTGAGCCCCCTACACCGTCTACACATACCTCTCATACACATGCGAGGGATGATGATCCAGAGGTAGTGCATTATGACCATTATGGTGGGATCATCATAGTCCCTGAGTGTCACGCCCTAACCTCAGGAGGCGCGACCGGTGCTCAGTCGAGTGAACCCAACTGAGCAATCCTTTTTAACACTTTCTAACCAATACAATATGATTAAGTGAACCATGCTTTCATTCATTTAAACAACAGCAAAATCGAACATTCACCTTGTTAATTCTTTATCATGTCACAAACCTTAAATCATGACTAAGAGATTTCATACAGTTATAGTTTAGAAGAACTAGAGTATAGAGTTACAACACAGTTCATTGACCCGTCCAACACCCATTTATAACCCACACAAACTTCTACGGAGCCTCTACGGATACAAAAGACAATTATGACAATACCGGCAACAAGGCCCCGGCTATACCTCAAAAGCAGAAATCTACAACAAAAGGTGTACAACATAACTCATTGAAGTAAAAAGGGTCTCACCAAGACTGAGAGGAGGACACTCCGCTACGCGCGATCGGCATTGTCCGCTATAGAGCCACCTACATTAATTTAAAAATGTAGCGTCCCCGATAAAAGGTACGTTAGTACCATGGAATAGTACTAGTATGTATAACTAAACACCATCTAGTTAGAAAGAACTTTCATTCAAGAATAAGGAAATCACTAGTATGACTCAAGAACTTTAAATGATCACCACGTCATCAAATAAAAGAATCATATAGTTTTCACATCATATTTCCATAGCTTTTAGTTTGGGGCATTTCATATTGTTCATCATTGTTCGCAATACCACCGCTATCTTGAGTGGAGTCCGATCATGACCCGATCATCTAGGTTGCCTAATTTTAGACATATACCTCAATCACAATCCCATTCTCCTTTTCTGGAATTCAATAACATCACAATACCACCAGCTGTGCGGCATGGCATCTGATCACGACCTGATCGGCTAGGCCGCCTTACCAAGGCGTTGTTCCTTTCTCAATGATCATCTCGTTTCAATTAGCACATCATTCTTGGCACTAGGCCATATTTCACCTTATTTCCAGTTTCAATGTTAGCTTTGCAATTTAGGATAATAGGTGCACACAAAAGTAATTTAAGTTGAAAGTGTAAATAAGATTTCACATAGATGGCGCAAGCGCAGTTTCAATCTTGATTTGAGGTCTAGGCATTTCAATACATGATTCATATTCTTCGCACCTTTTTAAGTTATCAAGAATATCACATTGATCATATTGAGACACACCTTTCACGTATATAAAGTTGCAACACCAATTCATGTGAAGTTAAGAATCAATATATCAATCCAACTTTAATCTTACCGCATTTACACAAACACCAACAGAGCTCAATTTCTAAAAAGACAGGATTTTAGCCATACATACCTCAATAGAGCTTTCTTTAAATTATTACAAAATTTTGGGACTCTTAGAAACTTCAATCTATTTTATAGGAATTACAAATTCAACCAATAATTAGAGACATGATTAAGATTCTAGCTCATTTGAGCATATTATCAAGCACTAAGTGTGCATTGCGATTTTAGGTCCCTTTAGTGAGAGATTTCTTCAATCTTATACTCCAATTGCTATCTTTTTAGTTCACAACCTCCCCATACCCCATTATCTTTTATGCATGCAAGATTATCAGCCCTTATACCCATGAACCCACTTGCTAATCACTTATTTTAATAGAAATTTGGAAATTATAGATTAGGGCACAAGTTCTTACCTCTTAGGGTGAATTCCTAGTAATTTCACTTGACAATCTTCAAGTATTTGGTGCAAGAATTGAGTGGGGACTTGATGAAGATCACCTCCTTTCTCTCTCTCTAGAACTTCCTCTCTCACTCTATAAGTAGTAAAATAATAGAAAATGGGTCGGGTTGGGTGTTTTTAATGGGACAGGGTCGGGTTTTAAAAGTTAAAAAATAGGAGCCCCGACACAATCTGCGATCGCACAATTGACATGCGGCCCGCGAAATGGACCGCAAAATGGCTTCAAAAACCTGAACAAACTGCCCGAGTATGCGATATGAATGCGGCCCGCATACCTATTCTGCGGTCGCATAATGCACCGCAGAACTGCCCCTCGCAAAATTCCAAGGGGATTATGCGATGACTATGCGGCCCGCATATCGATTATGTGATCGCATAGTTGACCTCAAAATTACCATCAAACTATCTGATTCTGCAGTGACTATGCGGTCCGCATAGCTATTATGCGATCACATAATGGACAACATAAATGCACTTTTCTGGAAAACATTATTCCTTGGCTTTTAATGCATATATCACTCCAAAGGGTCCTAACCGCGGCGAGCTTTTTACAAATTTCTAACACGTATTCCTAACTTGGCACAACGAGCTCTCGGGTTTTGAGTAGAAATTTTCACGGGGCCTTACACTAAGGGTGATGGGTAAGAGTTATTTGTGATTTTTGTGTCTATTATTTTGTAATGTTTTTACTAAGATATTTATGTGTTTTTATTGTTAAATTGCAGGTTCAGGCCAGGTAAGCAGACTACAAATATAATCACCAATGCTATCAGAAAGCTTTATGATGGCCCTTATGCGACTTGGACTGATTTTTCATTCTCACTGAAAGAGCAAATTTTCGATCAATTTAAGGTATAAATGTTCTTTTAAGCAGTTTAATAATTTATATTTATGATGTTTCCATCTAATATTTAACTTTTGAAATGCAGAGCAAATGTGTTTGGGAAGACCGCTATAGCGCGAAAGTGGCCGCAAATTTTCAACATAAAGCTCGCAAGAGATTGACGGATAATTTTACGAATGCTAGGAAGAAGAACAAGGGTCTTGGTTGGTGTCTTGAGGATTTATGGAATGATTTGTTAAGGCAATGGCAGACCGCAAATTTCTTAGAGAGTAGTGAAAAAGGAAAGAAAGCTTGTGCATCAGAGAAGGGAGGCTCCTTGCACACTAGAGTTGCGATTAACCTGGGGATAATAAAAGGAAGATTAGTAATTGCTTAAATGTCATGACCCCAAACTACTCTGGTCGTGATGGCGCCTATCGCAGTACTAGGCTAGCCGATTTAACACTTATAACACAAAGGTCTTTTGTAAAAATCATTTTCTAATCAAATATGATCACAAATCTTTCGTTTTAATTCATCAAAATAAGCGGGGGAAAAATACGCAAATACATCAAACACTGCCCGAATCATAGTGTCACTAGTCATGAGCCACTACCATACAGTTTGATACTGTCTACTCAATACAATATAAGACTGAAATGTATAATACTAAAGATAGGAAGGAGAAAGGCAGGGATGCGGACGCCATGCAGCTACCTTGCGATCTCCGAAATGCTCTGAAGGCAAGAGATAGCTCTCACTCGGATGCTCTGGCACCTGGATCCGCACACAAGATGCAGGGAGTAATATGAGTATGCCAATTCAGTAAGTAACAATCATAAATAAAGGCTGAGTGTAGTGACGAGCAGTAAATCATAGAAATATCATATCATAAAAATCTCAGAGGAAATAACAAGATCAAATCAGTAGATAAGTTGTGAACTTCCCGTAAAACTCCAGTTTCAATGAAAAGTCATTAAAATATCTATTCAACATTTCTCAATAAAGGCTCAGTAATAAAAAAGAGTGAAAGTAGTATTTTTCCATGAAAACCAGCCCCTCGGGCAATGTGTCACTCATATATATAGCCTTTCAGGCAAGCTCTCAGTCACTCGTGACTCAACTATCATCAATCAGCACTCACGCTCAATAGATATCTCATAATAACCGCTGCAGCGTGCAGCTCGATCCACAAATATATAGTCGACTACGCTCAATGGGGGTGTGCAGACTCTAGAGGGACTCCTACAGCCCAAGCGCTATATCGCTGCGGCGTGCAGCCCGATCCAATATATCACTGTGGCATGCAGCCCGATCCATAACTATCCTCACAATCTAGCCCTCGGCCTCACTCACTCATCAGCCTCACAAGCCACTTGGGCATCTCAGTGCAAACTCGGGGAACTCAGCGCAAAACACTTTCATAGATATTAAAATAGAGTGAGGAACAAGTTTTAACAATAAGCAGGTATAAACCATTACTTGGGATAATGCTTTCTATCAAAAACAATGTAAAAATAACAGTAAAATGCCCCTGAGGGTCCAAACAGTACGGCACAATGCCCCAAATATGGCATTTAGCCCAAGTTAACAAAAATCATTTCTAAAACACATTAATACCACATAGAGTTTATCAAAATATGCAACTCTACAGTTGCCTCGGGATGGACCAAGTCTCAATCCCTACCGGTGCATGCCCACACGTCCGTCACCTAGCATGTGTGTCACCTCATTAATCAAAATAGTATGAAATTTTGGGGTTTCATACCATCAGGTCTAGATTTACAAAAGTTACTTACTCGAACCGGACAAAAATCTACTCAGCAATGCTGTTGCCTCTCGACTTGGCCTTAAATCGCCCCGAATCTATCCAAAATCGGAATCATAACATCAATACATGCTACAGGAAAAAAGCCCACGCGAAAATTAACAAATTTAATCAAAAATCCCGAAATTGGCCACTAAACCCGGCCCCTGGGACCACATCTCAAAATCGATAAAAGTTATATCACTAGAATCCATATCCTCCCACGAGTCTATATATACCAAAAACATTGAAATCGGACCTCAAATGGTCCCTCAATTCCCAATTTAAACTCTCCAATTTCAAGCCCTAATTTCTCAATTTTTTTACCCCTAATCTCTTCAATTTCCACGTTTAATCAACTGAAATTCACCATAGATACGAGTATTAAGTTCAAAAATCTTACCTCAACAAGTTTCCCCTTGAATCTCTCTTCAAAACCCTCCAAAAGCTCCAATCCTGTCTCTAAAATGGTGGAAATGGACAAAAATTTACGAAGGGTTTAATTTATACCTTCTGCACAGGTATTTTCACACCTGCGGTCCATAACATGCTTCTGCGGACTGCATCTGCGGTCAAAATAACCGCATATGTGGTTTTTCACTTAATTCCTTAGGGCTGTATCTGCGCCCAGGAACCGCACCTGTGGTCCCGCAGATGCTCCCAAAACACCGCACATACGGTTCTTCTTCTGATGGCCAACTTTCGCATCTACGGTCTCTTCCACGCACCTGCGACCTTACACATGCGGTCCCTAATCCGCAGGTGCGTATATGACAGAAGTAGCAAAATCTGCTGCATCAACTTGGATTAAATCCTTCCGTCAACCACCCAAATCTATCTGGAGGCCCTCGGGACCTCAACCAAGCATACCAATAAGTCACATATCATCATTCAAACTTATACCAATCCTCGAAATCCTCAAAACAACATCAAAGCATCAAATCACCCTCGGATTAAAGCCTAAGGATTTCAAAACTCCCGAATTCCGCAAACGATGTTAAAACCTCTCAAACCTCATCTGAATGGCCTGAAATTTTTCAGAAACTTCACAAATGACACAAAGGACCTATTCTGATTCCCGAAATTTCATTCCAACACCGATATCAAGATTTCCACTACTGGTCGAAAAATGCCAAATTTTCATTTTTGCCAATTCAAGCCTAAATCTACCATGGACCTCCAAATTACATTTCGAACACGCTCATAAGTCCAAATCACCTAACGAAGCTATCCAAACCATCAGAATTCACATCGGAGACCTTCTACTCATAAGTCAACATTTGATTGACTTTTTTCAACCTAGGCTTCCAATTAAAAGACTAAGTATCTCAATCCACTCTAAAACCACTCCTAACACCATACAACCAACACGATATGATCAAATACAATTGAACAACATAAAAGGGAGCAGAAACAGGGAAAACGATGTTGTAACTCATGAACGACCAATCGGGTCGTTACATTAAATTACTTTACTTTTCTAAGTATATCAAAATCTATTTATTAACTAATGAATTTTTTTTCAAGAAAGAAGTGTGGGTGTCCAATGAGTCATGATGAGCTATTCAATGAGACACATATTTTAAAGAAGAAGAAAGAGGGGATAGAGAAAGGTGGGTCAAGGACCGGGCAAAGACTGCATATATAACCTTTCAATTTTCTTTAAGTGTTAAAATTTAATTTTATAAGAATATTAATACTAATTTAATTTAAAATAATGTAGGGTCACTACTAAATTAACATGGAGGAGTTCATTGGTAGTCATCCATCTGTTGAATCGGGCGAGTCGAGCCAGCTTTCGCATGAGGATGCTGAAAGAATATGGTTGGAAGTTGTTGGTGATCCATAATGGGGGAAGGTATATGGGCTTCCTATGAAAAATTCCATCGCTATAGGTGAATGCAAGGAATAGGGTCTTCCTCGCAACGTGAGGAAATTAATAAGGAGAGCCTCTCGCCTATGTGGGAGATGGTGACAAAGCTTACATCCGAGCTAGAAGCAGCGAAGGAAAGAGAATGGCTCAGAGATGCTCAATTCCTTGGTATGCAAGCTCAGATTAAAACTCTCCTATCTACTGGAGCTTTTCTGTTGCCCCCGTCTCGTGAATCATCGCTAGAGGCTCGACCTCCACATGATCATTCCTTCTATCCTCCTTGCGATCGTCTTCCCCGTGATCGTTCTTCCTATCCTCTACAAGACCGTTCTCTATACCGTCTTCTAGATGAAATTTTATCAGACGGTGATGATGATGTTGTAGAAAATACCCCTTGACCAAGACTTTTATATACTTTGAACTAGACTAACAGAACCAGTTTTGAATTAGATTGAACAATTTAGAATTTGTTGTAATTAGTTTTAACTTAGTTTTGGATTGTTATGTTCAATTGAACTTTAATTTGTTAGTTTTAAAGTATTGATTGGATGTTCGGTTGTTGTTGTCATTGTTGTTAAGTTTTTGGTTGAATTTGTGGTGATTTGGTGGTTGTTAGAGTTGAATTTGGGGGGGTATTGGTACGCTGTTTTGATTTGGCAGGTGGTTTAGCTACTAAAACAGGCATTTTCTGCCAAAATTAAACCTAGAAAACCAACCAACCTTGGTCGGTTACTAAAAAAAAAAAAAAAATTGTAATTTTTCGACCAATGTTGGTTGGTTAATGTACAATAAATTTCCAGAATTCAACATTACCGACCAACTTTGGTCATTTTTTGCCTACCCAGTCTAGTTTACCACCAAAGTTGGTCGGTTTTTTTAAATTTTAATAATTTTAAGAAAAAAATATTTTTCAATACTGACCAACTTTGGTCAATATTAAAAATTAATAAATTTAATACACCGACAAGCTTGGTCGGTTAAATTAAATTAATAAAATAAAATTCCAACCAATTTTGGTCGGTAATCCTATTAAGTTGTCAGATGGTCGTGTAGAGAATACCAACTAAGGTTGGTCGGTAATTCCGACCAACTTTGGTCGGTATGGCTTTCCGACCTTCAAAATACCGTCCACACGTAAATGGTCCCATTTTGGACGGCTGATGATAAGCTATAATTACGTATTTTAGTCGATTATTACGCTCTAATTTACTGCACTTTAGTTGAGGTTGTGCTTTAATCACTAGTGTTTTGCACTAACTGTGTGTTTTATGCCTTGTAGGTGTGATTCCGAGCTATATAGATGTTATGGAATGAATTTAAGTGATTTGAAGCTTTGAAGTCTGAGTAAAAGCTCAAGTAATTAAGCCGGGATCGTGTTCGTGGGTCAAATTTGATAATTAAGTACGAACGAAGACTCGAGGAGGTATATTGCGCACTATCTAGTAAAATAGACATAACTTTTTGTTCAGACCTCTATTTGGGCTCCATGATATATGGTTGGAAATCTAACTCAAAGGGATACAACTGTTATGTTTTACGTTTTTCCATATTCCAAACCAAACAGGGATAAAAATGCGGTAGAAAGTCCACCGCGGTCGACACCGCGGTCCGCGCCGCGGTTTGAGGCAGTGCCCTCCGCGGTCGTCACCGCAGTCCACGCCGCGGCAGTCCAGGCATGAAATATTGTCCTTTTTTGCCTAGGAGAAGGTATAATTATTTGGGCCTGACCCTAATTGGTATATATACATGGAAAAACGGTATTTTTGAGGAGTTAGACATATTTTTGACACAAATTAGACCTAAGGAGGCAAGAACACATTGAGAGCAAGGCGGGGAATTCTTCAACAAGTTTTTCCTTCCTATTCTTATTTTCATTGTTGGTTATGACTTTTGATATTGTAGTATTACATACTATTATGAATAGCTAATTTATTTTCTAGGGTTTTGGTGAAACCCGTTGGGGATGATTTGGTTGTTATATTAATATAGTTTTGAATTGGTTGTTTATCTCTATTTGTTCAACTACGTTTTGATTATGGTTAATTGAAAGGATCCTCAATTAGCCGTTCCTATTTATTATGTATCTGCTTGAGAGAGAGTGCATATTTAGGTAGTTGTTTGAACAACATCACTCCCGGAGTATAGACGAGAGTCATAACCGAGGGTTTAGAGGTTGGATTAGAGATAACGATACCTCGGGTGCAATCTAAGTGAACTGTAATGTGAATCTAGCTAGCGTAGCTTGAGAGAGTGCGTCTAGTAAATTATCATAATTGCTTGAGAGAGATTTATGGTAGCTGGAGAGTTCATGATTGATAGAGGCAACTAAGTCACAGCTATAAGAAATATACAACCAAGGAAATCAACAACGGGGGAAAACCATTACCTTAGAACTTTATTCAAATTGTTTACAATTCAAGCATAGTTAGTTTTCAATTGTTTATTTATTTTCAATCTTGTCTTAGTGGTGATATTAAACAAATACAACTAAGCCTTAGTTCTCTGTGGGATTCGACTCCGGACTTTTAGACTAGATTATATTTGCAACGACCGCTTATCCTTTTTAGGACTAGAGTTGAGCGTGATCAAATTTTGGCGCCGTTGCCGGGGAACTAACGGTGAAGTTGTAGCTGTACATATTGCTAGGGTTCAAGTTTGAGCTTTTATTTTATTTTGTTTTTTTTTTAATATTTGTTGATTTGAGAAACATGGCATCTTGGAATTATGGGAATTTAGGTATAGATAATTCTACTATTGATCTCCATATATATTGTGAAGAAAACCACCCGCGAAAAAATTTTCAAAACGTTCCTAAGAGCGAGTTATGTACACCAACTCAATCTTATTTGTGGAATGTGTGTGATGTGTGTGGTTGTCAAAATGGTCACCTTCATGGTTGTGCTTATATTTCTTATTTTCCCCCAACCCCTTACTATGATGGTTCTACCTTTGTTTGTCAAGTTAATAGGAACAAAGAACCGGGGAATGCGGACCTGAAGGAGATCAAGGATATGCTAAAGTGCCTTCTGGAACAAAACAATGAGAAACAATTGCACATAGAAAGGCAAGAGGCAACCATTCGCAAGTTGGAGGCTCAATTGAGTCAAGTGGTTGGAGCTTTTGATGCTCAACAAGCCAATATTGAGGGTAGTAGCCAAGAAAAGCAGGAATTTGAGGTATTAATTGGGGAGGTCAAAGTAGAACATCAACAACCTAGCCAACTAGAATTTGAAGATGTCAATGTTGAAGAAGTGTATCTAGAGTCAGCCAAGGACATTGAGGATACAAATTTTGTTGACTCTAGTATCACTGATGTTGAAAGTCCTGAAGTTCATGTGTTTGAGCTCATTGGTCCACACTCCAAGCATTTTTCCACATTAGGTTTGGATGATGATATGGAAATAGAGTCATCCGAACCAATTGAAGAGTCACGGAATGAGGAACAAGGTGCATATATTCTGGAATTTTTCTTGCCAGAAAGACAGGACTACATACCTCATCTAAAATCCAAGAAGTGTAAAATAGTACAATGGTTGCTTGGGCCAATTATATTTGTTCCGCCACCCCTGGAGCATAACCGAATACTTGAAGCCAAATTGGGGGTTCAATTCATAAGCTCGAGGTGGAGGCAAAAAGTGATTCGCGTCGTGCCACGACGTTAAATCAAGCGCTTGTTGGGAGGCAACCCAGCTTTCTTGCTTTCGTTTATTTATTTTTTTAATTTTTTTTAATTATATTATTTTTGTAGTGTCAATTTTTTATTTTATAGGAGCATGGAAAGCAAAGGTATTGGAAGGATGCACTAACAAATGAAATGGTTGGAACTAAGTGTGATGTACCCGCACAAAGGACCAAGCTGGGAGAAGTCTGAGTACCCCATGAACTGCTAGTGCTTCGGCCTTTGGCCTAACAAGGAGTTTCTTTTACCCTCTTGTATGTATGGATGTTCATTGGGGACAATGCACAACTTTAAGTGTGGGGTGAGGAGATTGTCTGGGTTACTTTTCATGCTACTTTAGCTATGTTTGTTTTTTTTAAAGATTGGACTTTTCCTGATGATGGATCTTCTAGACAGTTTTCTTGAGGAAAGTAAGTCTAAATAAAATACAAAAAAAAAATTGTTTTGTTTTAGGTAGTGTAGTAACTCCTCCTTGGTTTTTCTTTGGGCTACGGTTCTTTTCCAAGGGTTTTATTTGAACCGGGTGTAGTTAGTTTTTTTTTTTTTGGGAATAGGAGCCATTGTGTTTTGTTTTGAAATGAAGCAATATCTCTTGACTTTGTTATGCCGTGAGAATAGTGAGTACTTTGGCTGTGACGCTTAGGCTCAATTTTTGACTCGTGTATAAGTACCTTAAATTGTATTATCTTAACTTTGCTTAGCTGCTTTGACCAGAGTGTCTATGAATCCAATCTTGAGTGAGTTATGTGCCATGTGTGTGTAAGATTTTGTATTATTCAATGCATTGCATTTGATGCCTAGAACTTGCCCTGTGTGTTTGCAAAGCAAAATAGTAGTGTTGTTCAGTCTTGGAAGTGATGTAGGCGTTTTCCTGTTGAGCCATATATGTATATTTTATCCACCTAATTGTTATGTATCGTAGTTATCCTATTTGAGCCTATAATCCTTTTTTTTGGCAACCACATTACAAGCCTTACCCATTTGTTTGAATTAACCATCTATTTGAACCATTGTAACCTCTCATGAGCACTTGAATTATTATGAACTTTGTAAAAGTTAAAGTGTGCGGTGATTGATTTGGCTTTTGAGTGGAACTAATTGAATAAGGAGAAAGGTGCACTATTTTGAAAAAAGCAAGAGCCACTTGAATTGAAAAAAAAATAGTTGGATTGTTGTGAAAAAAAAATTCCTTGATAAGTGGTGGCTCTTGACATAAGTGTGCTTAAAGAAGAATGGGGTAATTTACATTGATGTGAAGGTGAAATTTTGGTTTCACATAAGTATGGGGTTTGAATGTTAAAGTATATCTATTAAAGAGCTTAGGGAGGTGTAGTCACTCTTATATCTAAATGTATCCTACCCGTCCCGTAGCCTACATTACAACCAAATAAAGTCCTAATTGATCAAAGATTGAATGAGCTCGATTAGTGGAGTAGTATATTACGGGCAAGCTTATGGTGCATCTTTTGTGGCATATGAATGTTTTTTTCTGAGAGTGAGTGAATTCTTTCTATCTTGAGTTCCTAAGTGTTCTTAAATTTTGTTGTGTGGAACTACTCT